>JAVJAQ010005233.1:486664-665159 GCA_032362365.1 Zygogramma bicolorata
TGGGATGAAAACAGATTAAGTGTTAGAAATGTTCTTGCGGAGGATCCAGAAATGTAAATTGATAGGTTGTCAGGGTAACATCCACAACCACATAAATGGATATTTCAGAGCCCACAATCGAGGATACAAGCCAATGATGGTACCTTGGCCTTATCCCAAATATCTTCATAATTTTTTGATAAATTGCTAGTTTCTTGATCTCTCATATATCATTGTCATCGACATTCGAACGATAATTCCAGTTCAAATCACTTCAAACCACACAAAAATGCCTGGAAAACATCTTTTTAAACCTGAAAACCGCCCTTGAACCATCAACCTCGTTTCAAATATTCCACTTCATAAAACCACACCTAGTTGTGTCAAAATCTGATTATTCAATCGCAACAAAAATACACCACGAACCATTGTTTACAAAAAACCTGAATAAAATTCGTAAATATTATGAACTCTTCTAACACGATATTAGGATTGTCATTGCACTCTGATATGTAAATAAAGTATATAAAAAACGATATATAACCTAAACGCTTTTCGTCGTCTTGTTTCAGTTTCTTTCTAGTGGGGGATAGCTTGAAGGGAATTGGTATGAAGTTTTTGATTGTTTTCGCGTTGGCCATCTTGGCTTGCGTCAACGCAGATTGTGGATGCTTGAAAGTGAGTACAAAAACATTCTGAAGAGGAGTTTTGTGAATTGTTTTTGATACGTGACAGGTGAAGATTTCAGTTTCCTGAAATGTATTTTATTTCGATCCACTCATCATTATTATTGGTCATACATCTATGAATATCAGGTAGAATATTTTGTTTCTCTTTTGAGAATCCTCTTCTCTGTATCAGGCATTGTTGTTTAGGAAGGTCAAGTCCCAATCTGGGAAATGAGAATTAATATTGGAATCTATACAAGTGTAGAAGGGCAGATTTTCAATCTACCCCGAAATGTTGCTGCGTCTATTGAAACACACAACAGTTCTTTCTGGATAGAACAAGTCCAATTAGTGGGTAACTTCTCATATAACTCAAATTTTGCCTATAAAAAAATAATACCTACCTGATCCCAAAATGTCAATTACGAAGATTGCCTACAAGAGATATTTGCATTTGAACAGGAATTTGCGTATAAGTTTTGAGAACGTAAGTGGATTTAGTTTCCGAAACGTTAACGATAAATATTTTCATATACATATTAGTTTTTATTATTTTTTGATAGTCAAAATTTGAGTTATACGAGAAGTTGCTGACTTATTGGACTTGTTCTATCCAGAAAGAACTGTTCTTCAATAGATTCAGAAACTTTTCGGGGTAGATTGAAAATCTGCCCTTTTACATTTGTATGGATTCAAATATTAATTCTCATTTTTTCAGATTGTGGTAGGTTACAAACTCAGAAAACTACGGAAGAAATATCGATCCACCACAAAAGACCACCAAATAGACTTATTTTTTGTCTTCCCTGACCTAGCCAAGCTAAGGATTTTCATCTTTTATCATAGTTCGAAGAAACTCCAACTTTACATAAATAACTGAACCTCATTTAATCCTGAATGGTTCGGTGAATTTTGTTCGGGAAGCAACGTTTCAATGAGAATCTCATAGAAAATTATTTATTTTCCAATTTCATAACGTTTCCCCTATTTGGGATGTCATAGCACAAAATCAGAAGTGGTATCATTCTCACAATATTTTTTTATCAAACTGTGTTTTTGTTAGATAAGAGATCAATTTCAATCATAGATGAACAATTCAGTTCTGCCGATGTTTCGAACTTTATTGAGTCCATCGTCAGGGTTCAAAATACCAGTTTATTAATGTTTATAGAGTCAGAGAGATGATATATCTCTTTGACGACAAAGGTATGAAATAAACGAAAACAAGTGACAAAAAATAAAAATAATAATAACCATTCTAATAATAGTAACCACAGACATATTATTAATGAACCTGGATAATCTGATAAAATAATAATTTTCCATATGTAGTGAGGTTGGAACTGAAGTTAATTGAAAGAATCAATTAGTCATTAAGAAAGGGGATTGAAGAAACAAGAACTATTACTTTTTACGAGACATTTTGATTGCAAATTCATCTATAATATCATCATAGTTTATGGTTTTCATTTTCTCTGCTTCTAGTTTGAGAAAACCATGAGACAACCGGTGATCTTTATTGACCTTTGATTTATATTATAAGAAATTAAGCAAAATTCATTTTGAATCTGCTGCCACCCGTGGACGCTGCCGCCCTCCTAGGACGCTACCACCTCTAGGCCGCGGCCTATATGGCTTATTGACAAATCCAGGACTGGCCCTGATGGTGTACTTATTAAACTTCAAAACGCCGGCAAAACTGAATTGTTCATTTAGGATGAAAATTGATCCCGTTCACACGATAACATTTGATTATTCTATTGGTTGGATCACCAAACCTCTCACATACAAGAATTCTTTAATGAAGTACAGTAAGAAGTTTGAATTCTTGGTTGGATGGAAGAGCAAGATCTGGCTGAGTCAATTGTGACACAGTCAGATATTGAATCCCGCCATTTGATAGGATTGATGACTTTTTCATTACTTTGTATTTTATGGTTATTCTAACCTATCAATAAATTCGATTATTATTATTATTATTATCTTCTAGTCAGTTCACGAAGTTTCACAAATACCATTTGAAGAGCAGTACTGTTTGGCTATGTATGAGGTGAATATACATACAATGTGGGTGTAAAAAGGCCTTCCCTTCTCCTAGATATCAAGGATAGGATTACGTAGAAATGCTTCATTTCAGAACTTTTTGATGGAAGGAACAATAATGTGATTTAACTCGTTTTATTAAAATAAAAAGGAAGTGATTTTTGAATATTTGTTTTTCGATAGTTCGCAGATATATCTGGTGATAACTCAAGAACAGCTAGTATAATTTCAATTCATTTTTGATCAGAGAATTGAAAGATCTTTCAAACAATGTATCACAACGATTGATATGATGATAATGAATAATGATTTCATTATTTACTAGTGATTAATGAATATCGTAATTCTTGAAGAAACACATGCTTATGAATATTTTATACAATTTTTACGTCATTTCGACGTAAAAATCAGATGTAACAATTAAAATGTGAATCTTCTGTTATCTTAATGACTGAGGATAGTTTTCAAGAAAAATTAATATTGTCTTTTTGCACGACCAAACCTGAAGCTGAAACCAACCACATCTGAATCATTCATGAGAAAGGTCTACCCATCAACTGAAATAATTTTGATGAAATATGATTTGCTCCTGAAATTCAAATCATTCTTAATGATAGACTCTGAATCAGACAAATAGAAATTATTCAACTACATCGATTGATTCAGTGGGAATCGAAAAGTTGTAGGATTCTTCATTATGAGAATTCCTGAAAACCTTCAATTCGATGGCTTTATGAAAAGTAAATACCGAAATTTTCTATCCATTCAGTAACCAATATGGCTTTCTGAGAAAATCGTAATGATATCAGATAGGTTATCAACGCATATTTCAAAAAGGTTTTTTCTCACAAACCAACAAGTCGTAGTAGATTTCAGAATTTATGATACCTAAACATATTTTCACTTTCTAGAAAGTTTTTGCATCAATTATCTATTGTCTTCTGATACATTTCAGCACTTTTCATGTGAATGAGCTGACCGTGCCTAAATTTGATTTCGTTCTATTCTGGAATATAATGATAAATTTATTGGAATAACTTTTAATCGTTATTTATTTTTAGGGCCGTGTTTTTCATCATGAATCCCATCAGACATCTGTAAGATTTTGTTTTTTTACTAGTTTGTTTGTCATCTGGAACGATTATTATTTCATTACTGAGGATTTCTTTCTTCTCTACTGATAGCTTTTTCAAAATCATTCCTGATGACAACTGATTATGGCTCTGAAAAGTTTTGATGGACGGATCTAGAGTACTAGAACACCTAATTCACTTTTTTTATAAAGACAGTAATATTTTTTTTTTCAAATGATCAAGTGATCGTGAATATATAAACTCAGTTAATATTGAGATCGAATTCAGCAGAACATTTCATGAAATCTCAAGAAAAACCCCAGTGTTGAGATGAATGTCATACAAGAAGAAATCACCTAAGGGCCTCTCTTTTATGAAAACACAGCTCTTCAAAGTGAGGGTGCATGGTCCTTGGGGATTATATTTGTTAA
This sequence comes from Zygogramma bicolorata, assembly GCA_032362365.1. Classification (NCBI taxonomy): domain Eukaryota; kingdom Metazoa; phylum Arthropoda; class Insecta; order Coleoptera; family Chrysomelidae; genus Zygogramma; species Zygogramma bicolorata. Next base: position 490,859 of record JAVJAQ010005233.1, read on the forward strand.
CTCTCTAAAAATCTGGGAAATTCAATTCATCAGCAAGATTCATGGATTCAATTTTATAATCGATATACCGAAAGTCATTCTATGATAATGATGGGAATTTGACTATTGTTGCCCGTACTTCCACAGGGCACCTACCTGGGCCCGTCGATCAAAACTTCCGAACATATATCTTCAAGATAAACATTTTTTTTCAGTGCTCCAAACATCTGACTGTCGCTGGGGAAATAAATGGTGCGCCAGGACATAAACCTATCAAGGTAATCTACAGATGCCAAAATGGAGCGGGTGGCTGCCCTCACTACCCTGGTGCACTGCCAATTGCAGTGCAGAAACCGGTTTCGATTCCCGATGTCCCAGCATGTGGTGGTGGAAACGAATACTCATATGGTGTAAGTAGAATAAGCAAGTATTATTTGAACTTCTGCAGACAATGCCAACAACTGGAAAATGAAAGAAATATGCCAAACTTCATAATAGATGATTATCATGATTGATATGAACCAGCTGGTTTTGAAATTATATGTGCTTCTACTTGGACCTTTATTGGGAACGATATAGACCAATCGTGCCAAGAACGCATCGAATTACGAGAGCAATAAAATTATTTTGGGATGTGTTCCATTCCCAAACATAGTTACGATTTGCTGTCCTGTTATACTAGATACAAAAGTGACTACGTAAAGAGTGGTTACTAGCTGAACTCGGTTCTTGGACAGTTGGTAACTCAACTCTCACTAGAATGACCAATGAAAATCATTTGTGAGATCGTTTTTCTTCTTTTGCTCTCTTCAATAGAACAGCTGAACATTGGAACTCCTTACCGAGAGAGGTTTTCTTGAGTTAACGATGAGAATGGGAGCTTTGGTGTGAATGTTGAAACATTTTCTAGAGATCGATTACCCCAACATCAAACTGATAGTTTTGCACTCGCGTTTTACTAACTAGGTTAGCATCTTGAGGAGAAGAAAATCGATACCAAATCTAAAGATTAGGGTTAGGTGTTTATATACCTAAGGTTTTTTGATCCGATATGGACTTTATTTGTTACTGCTGATTATTCTAATTCATTTCTCGATAATATTAGTGCAGCCACTACTTGCAAAGTTTTTGTTCCGATATGGACTCGTCTGTTATGACTGATTATTCTGATTAATCTCTCAACAGTAGATTGAAAAGCGGGCTTGTCTCTATTCATGCTGTTTTTATTTTTTGCTATTTCAAGACTCTCCCATGCATCGAATAGCCTTGTCAGTTTCAAATTGCTTTCACAATTTTGTGGTCATTGTGTAGAGCGTGTTAGGCGACACTGGATTTTTCTGTCCTTCCTTATTCTATGCGCAAAATTCTCCTTGAAACGGGTTTTGAAAGCTCGTCGGCTCTGGCCGCTGTATTTGTTGTTGCAATCTTGACAACTTATTTCGTAAATTCCAGACTTTTCTGTGTTTTCTGATTTATCTGTTGGATCACCAAGAAGATTGAAGAAAGATGAAAATGACAATGAAGGGAGAATGATTAGGTACGTAGCTGAAGTGAATGGCTCCAACCTAGTATTATTCGATTAGATAATCAGAAAATGTGAATTCAGAAACACTTCCTAAACATAGGAACATAGGACTCATATTCAGGGTCACAAATGACTTCAACTGTTGGAAGTCAATTACTCTTCTTTACAATGCTATTGTCAAACCTATTATCGAATACTCATCTATCATATGGAACCCATTTTACAATTGCTACAAAAATATATACAAAAAAAATCATCAATCGACTGAACTATAGATTCAACAATGCAAGGCACTACTATTCCTATGAAAGCAACTTGAAATTCTACAAGCTCGAACATTTGGAATTGAGGAGGAAATATTTTGATATATGTTTCATATATATATTATTTGATAATCTAACAGATTCCCCATACTGTCTACAATACTGCTATCTAAACAGCTCACAGCATAACATAAGAAATAGACAACTCCTCAAAGTTCCACAATGCTCAACAAACTTACTCAACTCCCCAATGATGAGGTGAATCAAAACTTTGAATACTCTGTATAAATCAAACAATGATCCGGACATATTCAGTTCCTCTTTTATCACATTTAAAAGTGGAGTCGAACAAATGCTTTACAGCTAGACATATCTCTATTATACTTCCATAAATATTACTAAGATGAATATAATATGTAATCAAATGATTAAAACGAAACACTGTTAGTTTTAAAGCACATTTCATTATAAGTTATAAAAATCTTATTGTTAAAGACATACTTAGTACTGTCTGCAACTATCAATGTATAGTAGTTTTCACAATAAATGGTATTGACTGAAGGATTATAATAAAACCAATTAGACCCTTAAGTTGTAAAATCCGAGATGCACATCATAAATGTAAAAGGACCGGATTCAGGTAATTTTGTTTCTCAGAGAGGGATTGTAGAGAATTACAGCTCACACTTCTTGTTCATTTTAGTCTTTGTATTTCATTGGGAGTGTTCACTTGTGTTACAGCGTGCAATAATTTTATAACATTTATTTGTTATTACAGACATTAATAGCAAACATTTTATACGCCAACGTACAGCATAGGCAGTATGTGGCGTCCGTGGATAAAAAGTAATAGTGCTTCTTCCAGTGGTTCTTTAAAGAAGAATCACTTATCTTGTGACGCGAAAATCATTATAAAAAATGTGTATAGTTCCTTACTTCAGCAAGGATATAACGCGGGTGCTGCAGCAAATGTAACCAGTAATTTGACGAAGGTGCCTCTTACTTCAGTTAGACGAATTGTTGAAAATTTCATGGAATCAAAAAAAAAGCGTAAAGATTCCGGTGTCACAAAAAGTCTAGACGACTGGGAAAAAGATTTGATAAGGCGAAAAATCTACACTACGATGAGCAGCGTGTCCCTACAATCAAAAGTCTGAAACAGCGGCTCATCAATGACGAAACTCACATCAACTGTGGCCTCACTACTACTCTTTGGCTAGCTCTGTCTGCAATGGGCTTTAAATATCGCAAAATTGACAAGAGACAAGTAATAATGGAATCCACACGTTTAATAAACTGGCGTTCTGAATATATAACGTCAATAAGAAAATACCGGTCTGAAAATACCGGTCTGAAAATCGGCCAATACTCTACCTCGACGAGACGTCATTGTCGACAATTGCAAAAAATTCCTGACTCAAAGAATACGAAATTGGAGATTCAAAACTTCATGGCTGCAAATGACATATATTTTGAGGAAAATTATACAAAAAAATAACTTTTACAAGTGCTGCAGTCATTTTCTTAAAAAAATAAAACGTATGTTTGTGATACAATCGCAAGAATTGGGACATACAGTGTTACTACTGCGTGTTCAATCCCATAGAGCTTATGTGGCACCAACTTAAATCGAGCGTGCGCGGAAAAAATACTTCTCCGACTTTAAGTGGTAGTGTGGTAGAATTGATGAGGAACTGTATGAATCACATATACCTTACCGAGAGTTGGAAAAGTTCTGTTAGTCATGTTATAAATGTTGAAAACTCGTAATTTTCTGTGAAATCAATTGCGCCAATTATAATTAATTTAGATGAGGATAGCGACTCTGAACTAAATATAGAATAGAATTGTAACATTTAAATAAATTACTTGTATATCTCCTACATTATGCAAAATTCAAATTTCTTGAGTTCGACCCTGTAGCACATTTGCATCTTTTACCAGATGATTTTCTACACAATGGGATTAAATCGGGTAGTTTATTGCAGTTAATAAGCCAATACCATTTACTGTGAAAAATACTATAATACTGTGCCGCTCTATTATTGGGCAGTGAAATACCTGCCTGTTGGGTGGCCTCATTTTCATAAATAAATAAATAAATAAATTTTCGACTGTTCAAAAAGATGGAAGTAATAAACAGTTTATAGTAATCCCATATCAACCTGAATACACCAGAGGACTTCAACAGATATTCTATGAAATGAATATAAAAGTTGCATAAAAAACTCCTTAAAAATTACAACACCTTCTTGTTAATTCCGAATAGACGGATTTTACGAATTTCCATCATATGTTATTATTCTCATTCTTTGTAAAGGTCATTTGCCTATGTCGAGATATGAATATGTTTCATATTTTAGCTTCGTTTTAACGAATGTGTTTGGAATTCCAATCATATCTCATGAATTTGGGTTATTTTCAACCAGGATTGTTGCAAATGAGCAACATTTGGATCACTTACTGAAATATTAACGAATAAAAGAAGAAGGCGTGATCGGAGAAGTGCCAAGAGTCCAGAAAAGTGATTTTCTCACCTCGTCTTTTTCTGAGTGAACAATTGGTCCTATGGTTGCGAATGAAATTCCAAATCCACTAGTTAAAATCAGTACTGGCCATGTATGAATAGACAGATATAAATTTTCAGGGTACCGAAGATAAAAAACTGAAATATATATCCAAGAAGTCGCCTCTCAACCCCATCACAAATTCCGGTGACTTATTCACTACTTTTTGGTGTGGTGGAGAAGCAGTACCAATAAACAATAGTACCAGAGAAATATTCCATTCGTATTACACCTCAATTTTTTTCAGATGCAAGCTTTCTACAACAACCCAAACCTCGTATCGAATTACCGGGGAACCTACGACAATTCCCACCAGGGTTTTTCTCACGGATTCACCCATGGTGTCTCCCACAGACCCTACGGTGCCCACGAAACCGCAGATGAATACGGCCATGGAACCGGTCATGGAAATTCTCTTGCTTCCGGCTACGCTGGCGGTTCCTTTGCAGATAGCGTGGGAATTCACCCAATTACTGTGCAGAAACCCATCCCAGTGCCTGAAAGAGTAACCAACTGCGTTCCAATGAGCGGTTTGAGGGCCTCCATTGACCGTGTTGTTATGCCTAGCAATCGTAAGTACCATTCAGTATCAGTATTCAATTATGTCTTCACCTTTCAGTATATGTGAATTTTTTTGGTGCCATGAAACTGTGGCACTGTTTAATATTATTCCTAATAGGGTACGGTTAGGAGGTTTTTCAACGATTTTACTTGCATAAAGTACTACTTCCCGCACTGAAGTTTTCAGTTTCTTGATATAGAAGATGGAAAAACACAAAATAGATACGTAGACACGTCTTACTGAGCCCCAGTAGTGGCGTGAATTCTAAGTCGTATTTTGTATCAAAATACGGGGTCTTGTTTTTAGATAAGTATGGAACTCAGTACATAATTTATACATATTTATCTTCGTAACAAAATAGCTTTCATTACAGGACACTTAACTGTGTTTTATCACTTGTCCACATTCTATCAATTTACTTACTTTTCACACGCAAACTGAAATTAAAAGTACACTCGCGTTTAGGTATTACTATTGTGTTACTAATCACTGGTCTGCATTACACGATCCTAGTTTCGAGCGATTTGAACTAAAACAAAACCGATTCTTGGGTGTTTTCCGGGTTTGATGGCCGTGGTCCACAGGTTTTTATTCCTGACGTTTCGCCTACGACTATGGTAGGCGTTATCAAAGTCTGTGAGGTAACGGACGCAATGATCTCGTTCTCACAGTAGATACTACTTTATTGACGTTATGATCGGCTTTATACCTGTTCTCCTGTTCGACGTCCGATACTATCGTGTTGGAAGTGGGCGTGGCTTGTTTCCTCTTGACTGGTTTGGGTCGTGTGTGCTTTAGAGCTGGTAACCAGACTTTGTTGATGTGTATGCCTTCTTCTTTTCGGTTGAAATTGTCTTTCTGTTTGTGAATCTCTATCGCTTCTCTGTGTAACCTGGGATAGTAGCTCTGCGTTCTGTTACACAGAGAAGCGATAGAGATTCACAAACATAAAGACAATTTCAACCGAAAAGAAGAAGGCATACACATCAACAAAGTCTGGTTACCAGTTCTAAAGCACACACGACCCAAACCAGTCAAGAGGAAACAAGCCACGCCCACTTCCAACACGATAGTATCGGACGTCGAACAGGAGAACAGGTATAAAGCCGATCATAACGTCAATAAAGTAGTATCTACTGTGAGAACGAGATCATTGCGTCCGTTACCTCACAGACTTTGATAATGCCTACCATAGTCGTAGGCGAAACGTCAGGAATAAAAACCTGTGGACCACGGCCATCAAACCCGGAAAACACCCAAGAATCAGTCACCTCCGGCCGTGAAAGTTTACGTTCTTTAAAACAAAACCATTTCTGTCGTGATACTGACTGAGTCTTGAGTCCAGAGTACCTATATTGTCAGAATTGTTTTGCAGTTGTAGCACACTAATAAATTGAAAATCTTCTTTTTGAACAGTACTACCAGTTAAGAGTGGTAAGGCTCCTCTTGATAAGCATGCTATGAAATATTATGAAGTCTGCCTTACCGTGCGGGACGCCATATCATGCCACGCATATCGAGGGGAAAATTACATTTTGAATTATCAGTTTGCAAAAGCAGAACTATGGCGGCCTCTTTTAGCGGGTCAGACTGCCTGAAAGCAGGACAAACCAAGGAGTGAAAAATGTATTGATAAGAAGTGAATGTTAGATATTTCATTCAGGAAATATTTATAAACGAAATTGAGGAGTTGAAAAAAATAAAATATAGAAAAAAAATGCATGAAAAAATTCGAATTTGAAATGAATCATTGGAAATAATAAATAATGAAACAATCTCAAAAAACTAATGGTGGTACATGAATACTTCGAGAAATGAAATTGATTATAAAATAAAATTGATGATTAGAAAATCAGTCATAAAAACATGAGAATTATCTGAAAGAGAAGAGAATGATTAAACTAATGGAAAAGGAAAAAATGAAAAAAAAATTGAAAAAGGCAAATGAAAAATGGTGTTTTTGAGAAGAGGAAAAATTAGAATAAATAATTGAAATAATGGAAATATTTCAAGATATCAAATAGAATATGATGATAACAAAATGGATATGAAAAATCCAAATTTTGAAACACAAAAAATGTAAAAACGAGAAATATTGCCATATATTTAGAGAATTTGAGAGTATTCGCTACATTTAAATGCCAAGTTATCGTTTACTCGTTGCACATATGGAGAAGCTAGGCATTATAATATAATTAATCAGATTTTCGGAGTTAGTGGTTTGGAAACTGCTTCGCATGCGGAGATGTACCACTCTCCGCACTTGTTAACTAGAGAACTATTACATACAATGGGCTAGTGCGACAAATACTTTTTTTATGGCTATAATACAAAGCTGCTCTATCTTAACTGTCCTTTATAGAGCAATGAGGTACACTGTATACCTTCAATTGCATTTCCTTACCTGATGACACAATGATTTCATTGTGTTACAGTTGTAGTACCAGGTTTTCCATGTCAAATTTCAAGCAATGACAGCTCTATTCACTCATTCATTTGCATTTGTCGAATGGAAATTTCGAATAACATTGAATTTGAAGTTCATGCCATTTGTTCATTTCGCTTATCTGTTATAGCCGTAGAAAGAGAACAATGTTCAACTCGCAAAGAATGTTGATTTCACACTTCATACTCGTGGGATCACTCCTTGCTCGTAATAAAATACACAATACTCATTCTACGTCATCAGAAACTGAAGGCGAAATAATACTATTTGCTTGCAATACAAATACGGAAATTTCCCAAATTCGTGTTCCCTATTAACTGCTATATTCATGAAAAAGGTGTACACTTAAAAATTATTGATAATTTGGACATGCTAAAACATCTTCATTGGTCATAACTCCCACATCTATGATGAATTCAATCAATATAGGCAAAATCATTGACGAAAGCTCTCATTTCCAGCCTTCCCTGAATTCCGACAACTCATCGATAGCACAGACAGATACAACCCAGTGTACAAGGATTGCCCCCAACTGCTTCGTCAAAGAGAAAGATGTAACCCCAAACCTAGCTGCTCCTGTGCCCCTGCTCCCATCATTCAACTGTTACACAAGGACAGGTACGAATATCAAGGAGATAGTGTTATTGTAACATCTAGAGTAGGTGTGTCGAAACATGGCGGTGCCAAAAGTCATGTTCGTAGAAAACGCCAGGTACCTTTTCTGGACCACGGGTATAAATTCATGATGAATATGTTACCGCCTTTCATCAAAGATCCCATCAAAAACGCCGTCAATATCATGGCTCTCACTCACCCTGACAAAAAGTTGCAGAAAATGTATAACCAGCCACCTCCGCAAACGCTTCATGAGAAACTATTAGAGCAACACAAGAAAAATGTTGCTAATCTGAAGGAAAAGTTGCTAGGGTCAACTTTGCAAACGAACAAGCAAAAGAAATACACTTTCGACGACTATTCTCTCAAAAAAGAAGCTTCAAACTTCCTTGATAGCTTACAGGAATTGCCAACGAAGTCAAAAAAGTCGAGAATACCAGGACTCAAAATGAGGTCACCGTCCTCTGATGAGGAGAAAGATAACAATCTTTGGTTACGCGAGATGGTAGTACGTGATATTCTTGATAATGATTTAAAATCGAATCTTTATTCATCTGAAGAAACTGGAGATGGTAATGGTATGACTAGAGCTGAAAAATTATTGTTCAAACTGAAACTGAAGAAGTTGAATGAGCATAGAAGAACAAGAAGGAGTGTGCCCTTGCAAAATACCGTGCATCCTTCATCAGAAGATCGTAGGAAAAAAAGATCCATCATCATCGATTCTGAAGAATTTTCTTTACCTCTCTATCAAATCAAACTGAAAGACAGCAATGAAGATTCTGGAGAAGGCGAAGAATTTGAAGATGAAGATTATTATGAACCCGAAGAAAGAATTGTAGGCAGAGTAAGAAGAAGATTAGATGAGGATGATGACGATTACTTTGAGCCAAGGAGATTTATTGGAGGACGCAGGAAAGCAATTGACGAAGATTCTAGAGAAAGATTGATGCGAAAGGCAATAAGAGACGAACTAAGGAAATTCAAACGTGTAGAAAGTGGCGAAGAAATAGTCGCTACACCTTTAGGTTCCAACAAAATCAGCCCACAGTCTCCTCTAGCTTATCTCTTGTCTCTACCGATAAAATTTTTCTCAGGTGTCCATGACTTGAACAAGCAAGCTCTTCCCTTGGTTGGATCTGTACCGAAGATTATTGTTGGCACCAAGAAATATTTCAGGGACTTTGGAAAAAATTTCAAGAAGAATGCTTTGCATTTCGCAAGTGATATTATTGGAGATTTTGACCACAACGGACCAACTGATAATATTTTGGGTAGTATTTTCAATCAGAGAAGGCACAAAAGAAGTATAAATGAAACAAAATCGGAAATGGATCCATCAAATAGTATCCTAGGAGAAAAAATGGAACAATATGAACCAGAATATACTTTAGATTTCTTCAATAATGACAATACTCAAAATTTTCGTAATGCTTCTTTGAATAAGGTTCGAAAAAAGAGATATGTTTTGAAATTGGTTGATGACGACGAAGTAGAGGCGATTCTAAGGAAAAAATTGGAGAGGTTGTTTGATGAATCTGAAGAAAGTTACAAACCACGAAAGGGACAACAGCGAAGGCAAAAATTCTCCGACGATACTTCCAGTAGAGAAATACTTCAAAGTCGGAGATATGCAAGAAGGAAGAAATATGAAGATTCTGAAGAGGATTATAAACAAAAAGTAGTGGTAGAAAAAGTACGCCCTAAAGTGATTATAGACAATAATGGGTTACCTTTCATGGAATTGGATGGTTATAAAAGGCCGATCTTCCTCCAAAACAAAAGATTCAAGAAGAAAAAGATGTTTGAATCTTCTGAAGATCAGACACTCACCAACTATGACTCTTCAGAAGAAGCCAATTTGCAGAAAATCCATGGCGTTATCGATAATGCCAGAAATTATCAAGTTCAGTCGACAAGAAATGGCGAGATGCCAGTGCAGACTTTGAAGGAAAAAATTTCACAACTTTTATTCGAGACTGATTCATTGGTTCACATGAATTTTGAAAAATATGATGAAATATATGATGACTTGATCAATATTCAGCAGATAAAGACTTCCACTGTGCAAGACTGGAAAAGATTGATAATGGAAAAGAAGATCAATGATCGTGATGCTAAAATTGCTCTTCTATCAAAATTCCAAGAAATGCAACGTATCAAAGAAATTGCTGTCAGAAATATCATTTATGGTATTTATTTAGATAACGACAACAAATTTCTTCTGAAGGAATTCACAAAAATGTTGGTCAGACTCCAGAAACTACAGTGTGTCGTCAATCAAGTTGTGGAATGTTTTCAACAGAAGTTCAGCATGGGCACAAAGTTTGAGATGGTTAAAGAAATCAAATTTGTAGACTTTTTAGCATCCACGAACTTTGTGTACGCAAAAACAAGAAATGATTTGATTGCAAAATTGAAAGAGGCTAGAGATAACCAACTCCAAGCCAATATTCAACAACTTGAAAAATTGAAGAAAATGCTGGTTCAAAATGATGAAAACATCATCGAAGAAGAATCGAATATTCTCTGGGAAATGAAAAATATTGAGAAAATGCAGACTGATAACATAGAAGAGATGTACCAGAACTTAGAAGCCGGTTGCAAAATCAAAAAGAATTTGAAAATTCTCTTCGATTTTTCAAAAAGATTGCAAGTTCTCGAAGCTGAAGAGAGAAAGTTATACGCAAAGTGTGAGAGTCAAGAGAGCAGCGAAGACGTTGAAGTTTCTATTGAAGATAAAAAAACTATCAAAATCGAGACAACGCCGAAAAAAATCGACATCGACCAGTTCAAGAAGAAATGGCAAGATAAAATGAAGAAGAAAAAATTTTTGATCGAGAAAAATCTCAAGAAGACTTTGGTGAAACTGAAATTCAAGAATGGTCAGAAAGATTCTGATGAATCGGAGTGAGAAACAGGAAATCATTCTAGGAAGCACTGGAAATGTGAAGAAGGAAAATGATTGACACGCATGTTCGGCACTTGATGATTTCAAAGTATGGCGGGGAAAAAGAAAATTGATATTCCAACACTTGAAGTTGGGAGAATGTAAATGTTAACATTTACAAAAAAAAATGAAAAAGAAATGATAAGAAAGACAATTGTAAACTAGAAATACTAGAGATGTACTTGATCGAAATAAAAGTTTTGATTTGATAGTCTGTTTTTCCTTTTTGAAACAATTGTCTTTTTTATTCTCTCTGAAGATTTCTCTGAATATTTTTTTTTTGTTTTAGGTACTATTGAGTAGCCAAGAGATTGTTGACGAAAAATAGAAAAGACAATTCATAGACCACTTTCGAAGGAAATCACTAATAACAACAGTAAAATACATCAAACAATAAAAGTTCAGTAATGTAAAATGTTCAATAAAGTACGTGCGATTTATTTCAAAACTTTCATTTACGTATGCATGATATAGTTGTTGACATGAATGATATCAATAATCTGTAGTCATTGAACTTAGTTGGTCAGCAGAAGTTTGATAATGACCTTAGATATCTATTTACATTTTTTAAGTCGATGCCCCTTACGGTCAATAGTAATTATTCAGATTTTAACTATTCGTAGCTAAGATAGCGACACATTCAATATACTTTATAATATCGATGAATAGAATAAAAAATATACTGTATGTGCCGAAGTAAGATTCCCATATGCAATCAATTGTGAAATAATAATTGGAATATAAGTGACTATCCAAGAATGAATCTATTGAAATGGAAAAATGAGAACACTATATTTATTTCTTTCTGATAATTTCAACACAGTCACGCACTCGTGTAGTTTTTAAAATTTATAAAGCAGAAGGAATTTTCGTTTTGACTTGTCATTTGATTCCCAATGGAAATTATTCAGTATGAACATAGAAATAATGAATTGTTTGAATGAAATGAATTGTAGGAAGACTGAGGCCAATTACAAGATTATTTCATATTAAACGAAAACTTTTCGTATCAAATAAATAAACTTTCCTTTTCAAAAATCAACCTTCTGCTCAAAATAATAGTTTCACATCACACTGAATTGAATTTCTCTTCCTTTTACCAACATATTTAAGAAAAGTTTCAGTTCGATATTTGGAACGAGAAGATTCTACCTTTCAGAATCACTATTTCAAAGTGATTAGTATATTGTTTACCAAGTAGGAAATGCTTAACACACCTGGACGACTGTGAAGATTGATTTACACAAAGTACAGGAATGTGGTTTTTCCTACGAGATGAACATACTATTTTTCCACAAATCATTTGAAATTCGACAGATATTAATTTTGAAAGAATCGTGAATAATTTTATTCACAAATAAATGGTGCTTTGAAATTCGTAATAAAATTACTTGGGTTACTTTAAAAACTATTTTCAATCATTTATGTAGAACACAAACAACTGTAAAAATGATATTTCCCCACTGTAAGGCAATGGCATTTACCTACTGTAAGGAAATCTTCATTTTCTCTTTGAGAGAATTTGTCTGGAATGTCAAAATTTGTGGAAAAATAAATTATTCAAATTACTGTCATTTTTCGGAAATGTCATAATATTTTCAATAATTTCTTACTCTCAAATCTTGAATATCAATCTTGAACTGAAACTGTTCGAAAATATATCTTATTATGGTTATGGTTGTATGGGTTACTGAACCATTTCGATGAGTTACACAAGAGAAGATATCAGTGTATTACAAAACGAGGAGGATGAGTAGCCTATTACACACGAGCAAAAATTTTGAGCACGAGGCGTTAGCCGAGTGCGGTAACTCGCAAGTGCATGTTATTGGCCTTATCCTCGAGTTACGAACTGTACTTTCTTTACTGTCACCAGGGTTGTGCGGTAATTTCAGGTTGTGTAGCACAAATTTGTTCGTTATCACTCATTTTCAATGATCGAGACACCGAATGACAGCAAGTAGGTAAAACAATTGCTTGTCGATTCAGCAGTGCTCAATTGACAATGTTGAGAACCCACCGAACTCATAAATTATGAGTTTATGAGTTTTGTGAAAAATCCGCTTGAAAATTGCTTCGGCCTAGGAGGTCAATTTGAGATAGACTACCCATTTTGTCTTGATTTTTCGAAAGTTTTGGATACATGCTTGAATAAATTAGGACGTCAGCTAACATCTGATGTTGGATAGATTACCTTTCTATCAGCTCTTTCCATTTTCATCTACTTTCGCAGTTCTGTCTCAATTGACTTTTAAGAGGAGCTGTTTCAACTTCCATTACCTAATCTATTCAACAGTTTTATCACTAGAGGAAGATGCTGGATGAAAGCGGTCGAAATGTCTGAATCAATTCATTTTATGGTACTTGAATGTTAAGTACTATGAAAGTTCAAACCACTACCACTCACACATCATTGCTAACAAGATGAAGACCAATGTCAAATCAAATCAGAATCATGAGTAATAAACTATTATGATGGACAGCTCATTAGTTTGTGTTCGTTTGACTCACACACACATGAGTTATGTAATCATACAGTCATTTGGTTTGACCTCCAACTACACAAGCGCCATCTGACAGGGGCAAGATCGAACATCGCTGCCACTGAATAAGAATTTTCAGATTCAAATAATTGATATTTTGCATTAGATCTTGAAGAACAACCACAAGGAATAGTATAGAATGGCTTATGTCTTGGAGCTCAGATGCATTATTGCCAAGCAACTAGCCATCTTCACTTGAGTTGTTCTGAAATTGTTCTAAAATTGTTCGTTTTCGTTAACCAGCTGACGAACGTCAACCCTCAGAAGTCGAAACTTGTGCGAGCAATGTATTACTGGGATGGATGAAGAAAGCTGTCAAAAATATATTACCATTGTTATCTAATCTGAAAAAATCGAATTATAGTGCCGATATACCGATGTCCCAAAGGAAAATAATCCTTCACTTCGTAGTTTTTTTTTGTGTTGTAACCTACCACAATCTGGACAAATTAGGAATGAATTGATATTGAAATTGTTCTGGAATTGTTCGTTCCTTTAACCAGCTGACGAACGTCAACCCTCAGAAGTCGAAACTTGTGCGAGCAATGGATCAACGAGGCCTTACCTTTCAACGTGCGATTACCCAGCACGGTAGCCTGGCGGGGATTTGAACACCGGTCTTCCGCTTGAAAGGCGGATGTGCTAACTTCTACACCTCTACACGAAAGAAACATTCATCTATCACTGAAAAATGACTTACCAAGAGCACTAAGAATAACTCAAATAGCAGAACAAATAGCCACACTACCAATCAATTTGAGGTCAACTGACCTTATCTGCAGTTTCAACTTAAATGCACTAATAGAAAACAAAATATCACAGTTTCCTATACGATTCTCAGTAAGAATTGGTTCACAAAACCGCGACATGTTTCATTATACAATAGCTTCCTCAAACATGGTGGATAAATTACTACCCGCAACTCATTGGTCCTAGTAATGTTTGTATCACAAATTACTGGTTAATCGCAAAGGAGGTTGGGATTATATCCTTTCTCCTCAAAATGTCGTATTTTGCAATCTTGGTTGAACTTATGAACCACTATCACGAAGTGGGATGCATAATTAGAGTTTGTTTTTCCATATTGAAAATCAGTTATATGTTTTCTTGTACGTGCGATGGATGATCTTCCCATCTGACTTATATTTAATACTGGGTATGATAAGCGACATTTCCCTTTTTTTTAATATTTTCAATATTACATATGTCAAGATTCTATAACTTTTTAGCTCAGTATTCGATACCAGATAATCCAACTTATGGCCTTGACTATACAATTTCTTCAATAGTGAGGGTATTAATTAACCATCACAGCCATTGTCAGTCGCAATCTGTTTTATTATATTGAGTTCATCGAAATGATTCACATCAGATGAAATATATTCGATTGTCAATGTATCAAATTAGTGCTTCATGCTGAAATGGGTGACAAGAAGAATTCTGAATGGCAATGTCCATGTGGGCTGGTTTGCCATCTACCGCATAATCATGTTTGTGATTTATTCTTGAACAGGGAGACTTCCCTCTTCCTTTTCATTCACCATGGATATGGAGGACGATACTGCAATTAACTTTATGGACTTCTGTTTATCAAGGATGAATGAGATGATTTCGTGGTATATTGCAAACCCCACACGAGGTGATATACGAATAGAAAAAGGATATTGCTATGAAACATGTGAATCAGGAAATAATAAAGACAAGAAAGTGTCGCAGAGGTCAGGAGTTTATGAACTGACATGCGAATCATGTCCTATATTTGATTTAGGCCAAAAGGTAATAGCATTCAACAAACGTATGAGAGAACATAAACTAATTCTCTGTCTAATTATGCATCCTAACTCATTGCAAAGGTCACGAGTTCAACCATGAATGCAGAATACGATAATTTGAGGAGGGAGGATGAAAACTCAACCTCCTCGAAAGTTTTTTAATCAATAGAGGTGAAACCTCGGAAAATTTTTTCATTGAACAGATTGAATTGAATAACTCACCTTATTTGAATATGTTCCCGTCAAATTGATTTAATCTGGCCCATTCCTAGATGTAATCAGTAAATTGCATTGGGTGATTATTTATAACCAGCAATTTGTGATATTACTAGGACCAATGGGTTGCAAGTTGAATGTCGGTATTCTGCTACAGAAGACGTCGGTTCCACGATGGTTTCAATATTTCATAGTGGGATAGTAATTTATTTATCCACGACTATGGTATAATGTACCCATTAAACGTGTGTTTGCTCGACCTCAATAATACCCATTAATCATTAGTGAATAATGAGTTATTATTCACTGCTGTCAAATACTTCCTTGATTTAGCTGTAATATCATGTGTTTTGCTACAAACAATCGGTTTTGAAATTTTATCGTATAATATACCAAATATTTTCAATTCAATTCTGTACCTATATACAGTGTGTCCCGCTTTTCATGAATACACCCTGATATCTCAGTTATCAATAATGCGATTTTCTTGAAATTTTGCTGGTGATTATATGTTAGGTAAATAAAGTATTTGACATAGTGAACATTTTCATCGACCATTGGCGTACGGTGTTGGGGGGAGAAAAAAAGCTGTTTTTTGGGAAAAGTATATTAGGGCTCAATTCAGATAGTTTTTTTTCATAAGATTCAGAATCAGCATCCCCAAAAACCCCCCAATTCATATTTTCGAAATCTCAAGAGCTGATTTGAGCAAAAAAAGTTAAATTCATATTTTTCATGAATACACCCGAATATCTCTGTTATTATAAATGCGATTTTCCTGAGATTATGGTGGTGAATGTATGTTAGGCAAATGAAGTATTTGGCTTACTGAACATTTTCATCGATCATCGGCGTACCTTGTTGGGGGGTGAAAAAAAGCAGTTTTTTTATAAAAGTATTTCAGGGCTTATTTTAGACAACTTTTCTTATCAGATTCAGAATCAGCATCCCAAAAAACCATTTAATCCATATTTTCAAAATCTCAAGAGCTGATTTGAACAGAAAAAATTTGAATTCACTTTTTTAACTAGATTTTTTTTTTTCAACATTTTAGGTCAAATGTCCCAATCTAATCCTATTGAATTTCAAACACATCCGTTTCGTTATAATCAGTTTCAACTGCCCTTATACTACAATTTAGGTATTTTCGAAGATACGCGTGCTTTGTTACCGTTGGCTTGTCGATTTGTGTTTTCAAGCAATTAATGAA
Organism: Zygogramma bicolorata; assembly: GCA_032362365.1. Taxonomy (NCBI): domain Eukaryota; kingdom Metazoa; phylum Arthropoda; class Insecta; order Coleoptera; family Chrysomelidae; genus Zygogramma; species Zygogramma bicolorata. The sequence continues at coordinate 507,507 of JAVJAQ010005233.1, forward strand.
AGAATGCTTTGAAACAAAAGTTTTTGTTCAACATTCGGTAATCAGTACGAATTGTCAATATGTCAAGCAGTGTTACTTAACTGTTAATAAGATGGCACACAACCGAAGAGTAGTTCTTACAATTGGAGAAAAAGTAGAGATTATCCGCTTATTTGGTGATAATGAAAGATCCACGCGTCAGGTTGCTGGAATATTCAATGAAAGGCATCATGATCGAGAACCAATTTCTCACGATACCGTTGTCAAAATCAACAGATTGTTCGCAAGGACTGGAGCGGTTTTCAAGACAAGACCTGGGAGGTACAATTTGAATCAAAGACACTATCCAGACGACGAACGTATCTTAGCAGAATTTCGAAACAACCCAAATGGTACTCTGAGGGCGGTTGCGAGGACACTGAATTTAACGAAAAACAAAGTATGGAGATGTTTGAAACGCAATAGAATTATGGCATTTAAACCAAAATTTCTACATACTCTATTAAATGGTGATTTCGAACGACGGTTTGAATTTTGCTTATGGTTGCAGGGTAACTATCTTAACGACAGACTTTTTCTGAAGAACATAATGTTTACTGACGAGGCAACGTTTACAACAAACGGTGTGGTATCTAGTCAAAATTGTAGGTTTTGGGCAGCTGAGAATCCGAATTAGGTAATTCATTGTAAAAACCAATACAGTGAAAAAGTTAACGTGTGGTGTGGCCTATTTTACGAACGAATTGTTGGCCCTTTTTTTCTGGATAACCTGACCGGACAAAATTTTCTGCATTTCTCACCCCTCAACACCGTACGCCAATGATCGATGGAAATGTTCACTATGCCAAATACTTCATTTACTTAACATACAATCACCACCAAAATCTCAGTAAAATCGCATTTATAATAACAGAGATATTCGGGTGTATTCATGAAAAATATGAATTTAATTTTTTTTTCTGCTCAAATCAGCTCTTGAGATTTCGAAAATATGAATTGGGGGGTTTTTTGGGATGCTTATTCTGAATCTCATAAAAAAAAATATCTGAATTGAGCCCTAATACCCTTTTCCCAAAACACAGCTTTTTTTCTCCCCCCAACACCGTACGCCAATGGTCGATGAAAATGTTCACTATGCCAAATAAGTACTTTATTTACCTAACATATAATCACCAGCAAAATTTCAAGAAAATCGCATTATTGATAACTGAGATATCAGGGTGTATTCATGAAAAGCGGGACACACTGTATATAAAGAAAAAAAAAGCAAGGAGCATCTTCACTGAGCTATCAGCGATTATGAATGTGCTTGTCATATCGAAATAGCTTTTGAATCTAAATAAATTTGACTCAAACCTGTAAACAGTAATTTATGAAATATTTGATAGAATATAATAATAAGGTTTCAAAAAATATGTATGTAATGTAATGAAATTTTCCAACAAAAAACTTCAATAAATTTGTTCATAGTATTCTACTCGCGTATAATGGCTTTTATTCTCTTGGTGATTTAGGCCACTCGCTCGCGGCCTTAAATTCCACCTCATGAATAATAGCCATCATTATATGTTCGCTGAATAATATACTATTATTTTTTACTCGAAATTATTCTCAATGCACCCCCACACTGAAACATTCAAGAAACTGTTGTTATTTACAATAGTTGAAAACTATTTTTATTTTTGAACTCCGTTCATATTGAGAAGTGACCAATTGTTAACTGTTAATTTTCGAGATATCGGAAAAGGGCTCCTAACACTTCTCCGACCTTTCTCTATAATTTTATTTGGAGAGTCATTCTGCTCATCGAAATTTCGAAAGTGTTCAGATCCCCTTGTACACACTAGCGAAGTTATACAAAATAAGTTTACCTTGACACTATATAACACACTACCCCAAAACTGAGCTGACAGAACAAATATAGGAGCTTGATATATTTTGTCTATTCGCAATGCTTAATACTCTTGCATATATTTATTTCTTGATCATTTTTATAACATTTTTTCAAATGATTGGGATGGAAATTCACACTGCTCCTAGCATTGCTAAACATGCTTTTAGACGCAAGACAAACACATTTTTCATGTTGGGTGTTGAGATAAATGTGGGTGTACAATAATTTTCCAAGCAACATTATCACTTGAATGGTAGAGAACTGAACTTTGAATTTCTAATTTGCTACGCAACTTTTCTAGAAAAGCAAATTGGAATTGTGAAAATGATTGAGCAGAATGGAATAAAATTAAAGGAATCTGAAAAAACTTATCAAATCTGATCGGCGAGTGAATTAAATTCCAGATGAAAACAGAAGAGTCCTTAAGTTCCCAAAATATCCACAAAAAACAAAATAAGCCAAGAAAAAGCAGGAAAAGTAGCAAATCAAATTATCAATAAATACGGAAAATAAATGTAATTAAAGAGTGTTAGCTTTCTCGGCCAATGTCTTAATGAAAATAATAATGGCGTTTATTGCCCAACAGTTTCTCATTTTCAGAGCAATGGACAGATAGCGGGTTTGCTAGCCGTGGTTTGCAGATTTTTGGGCAAGACTTTTTGTCTACAATTGAGATAGCCATTTTCAAAGATGATGTGACCCAAAAACCTCTTGTCGCGTTGCGTTCACTGAGGCAACGTGGAAGTCAGAAAACTTCGTCCATTGCCGCATCGCCTTAGACAATATCGTAATTGTTGAAGAAACGTCAGGCCGAATAATCCGCAGACCATAGGTAACAAACTCGGAAGCCGCCACCAATGACCAATATAAGGTTGATCTGATTGTTTTATTCCTCTGATGTGATTGAAAAAATTCATTGATTCAATAAAATTTCTATTCCAACGAAAAATATTCGTGAAAATATATCAATATGGAAGATTTTTTTCCAAATCATACATCCGAAGAATAATCTGTACATATGAACATGTTCTTCCTACAAGTCCTGTGGGATAAGTTGATATTGAAAAATACGAAGAGCAGGGATTTGCCACCACAGTGTTCACAGACAGCAACAAAAATAACGTATTTTTTTTCAGGAAATTTGTGTACACACATACCATCTTTCCACAGACAGACAGATAGATACACTGAGAATAACCATTTTGTCGGTGACAATAATCTGGACCTAATAATGAATGTGAAAAGTGAAATGAGAGTATCGACCGGTAAACTTACCTGAGTAATTGAAATTTCAGTCATAGGTGTGATCTACATTCCCCAAAAATATTTGTCTTGTTGAAAAAATTGAAAACCTCTAACAAAGGTCAATTACTCCAATAACGGCATAAGCTGTTGTAATTTCAATGAAATGTGTCGTTATATTGGCAGAAATAAAAGATTATATTTCAACAACAGTTACTTTCTGGACTATTTGGCTGCTTTTATTTGTTTGATTAAGCAGCAAAGTAGTAGGCTGATAGTTTGAAGCCGAGCGTAGCGAGGCTAGGATTTCAGCAGAGGTAGTTGAACATATAATTTTTTCTCCGATTGTATTTAATGATATAGCTATTTGCAAATTATAACAATTCTCACGATCATTTTATTTTTCCTGTAGTAATAAAATTTGATATAAAGGGTTGGAATGGTTAGTTGCTATGGAAATGTATATGTTCATAGTAAATATAGTTTGTCTCTCAATCTGGTTAATAACTACTGAGTTATTTCGCACACGAAAAGGATGAGGATGGAAAGCAGGATCTTTATTCCTACTTGAAGAATTTGTTTCAGAGGGAAACAACCAACGCAAAATCTTAATTTTATCCGTCATTATTGGAAACTTTGATACGAAAGTGAACACTTTCTCAACTCCAAACTGCAAACGATTGCATATAGGCGCTTTTTGCCAACGAACGTGAATCTTCAGAAAAACTTGCCAATTTGATTGTCTACGGTATTCAGCAGCTTCGTGATATTCATAACAATTCTCAATTCGTAAAGAAACGTCTGGTGGAAATTTTGTTGCCAGATGATGTTTTATCTGTAACAAACTGGAGATTGTGAAAACTTTTCACTGTGCATGCAAGAAACACATGAAATTGGGTGGTTTGATAATATGTCCCGTTGTTTTGAATTTGGACATGCTGTTCCTATATAAACTTGATGAAATAATTCTTGGAAAGGTGAGTTCAGTCACTGAAAATTGATTCGAAAAACGAAGCATGTTCTGAGAATACCATTTCCTTACGTGTAAACATTCATTATAACCGAGATTAAATCGATATAGTAAGAAGATGCTGTCCAAGATTGTTTTTTTCTTCTAGTAATCTTTCCGAGCAGCTTTTTCAAGTACACCGAAGGAATAATGAACTCAAGAAAGACATGGGTTCATGAGAAAAGTATGATTCAATACCCCAACTCAATGTCAAGTCACCGATCTGTGTTCATTATGTAAAATTATTTTGGAACAACATAAACATACATGAAATACGTGCCATCGATCGAACTATTCTTAAGGTTATTGTATTCTATAAAACCTAAAACTTTTGATTTCGAAGCGCCAGGCCCAGTTCAGTCTTGGGGTTTCCGTAACATGTACGGATTCAAAAATAAATTGGTCTGCCTGCTGGTGGTGTGTACACTTAGGGTGAGTTTGGAAAAAATATTATTTTGTTATGTTCATTATTGAGGAAATTTGTTGAAATTGATTATCCTAACTGTGTAATTGAAGATTATATCCGACGAAACCATCTCTCCTACCAACTTGGTATCACCTGGAGATGAACTGTCACTTTTGTCGCAATGGTAATGTCAGCTTGGTTGGTGGAATTCGCGTCGAATGAATTGAAAACATCCTCAGTCAAAGTAACTATTCTATCAGGATGTGGGCCATACAACTTCAAAAATTGTGTAGTTTTATATTTTTCATCAATATGCAAATTGGAATAATTTTAACTGTAACATGATTTCACACTATTGAGGTTGAGTGGAAGAGCAGAATCCTGTCTTCACAGGAATTCTGAACTCGGCCTTTTGATAAGCAAAGCTAGCTTTAGTTAAAAAAAATAAAAATAAAAAAAAACAAACAAGAAGTGTAGATAGAAATGTAAATAGAATTTAGGTACCCTTTGCTATCAATAAACGCATTTATTATTATTATTATCATTATTTCGACTTATGTTCACTTGCAATTGAATGAATTACAGTTTTCAACTGATATTGAAATGTCAAATTCTTCTTATACATAAAGATTCAATCAATATTCATTTTTGCAGATGAGTATGTAACTCTGTCTCAGGCCTCACTGGGCTCATTGTGTTTACCTGTTTCTTCATTATAACGAAGATAATAATTTAGTAATCGACCACTTATAGCAAGTATGTAATATTTGACACGAGCCACACTTTTTACTGTGTTCTATTCAGAAGAACACAGCTTCTAGCATCTAATTGAAATTAATATTTTTGCCACCTCCTTCATTTCTGAAGGAGTTAGTATTTCCAAGTCGCTATCACTGTCTATAATATAATTTACCATAAATATACCGATATTTTTTCACATAAACGTCAGAAACTTCATAAGTTGTCAAATTATAATTACTATGACATATACATTTCCATAGCAACCAACCATTTCAACATTTGCGATTTCTATCAAATTTTGTCTAAATTCTATCAATTTATCACTTCAGGAATAATGAAAAAATGGTGAGAATGGTAATAATTTGCAAATAAAATATCCTTCATATATCATTATAAACAATAGGGGAAAAATTATATGTTCAACTCAGCAGCAAAGTAGATTGACTTCCTTAGCTGAATTTCTATGAACTATCAGCAGCGGCAGTCAATCTACTACTTTACTTTCGAATAAAACAAATAACTATATTCCCAAATCGCTAGGAACACCCCAGAAAAAATTTCTTTGAGAGAAAGTCCAGATTTCCTTACTGTGAGGAAGTAATATTGATGATAATACTAATGATTGAAAACACATTGTTTATTCGCGATTGTCCATAAAACATACTTTTCTCTTGGTTTCTTTGGCAAAAATTCTAATGTAGCAGTATTACTGCCTCAACCAACTCTGGAGGAGTCCCAGGAATGGGATTTCCATCCTGAATTATCATTTTACCATCTAGAACAGCAGGAATTGAAGTTATAAAAGTCAAGTTTGACAATTCAACCTCAATACGTTTCCACAGTAACCCCAGTAATTTCATTACGAATGTCAAAACACCATTCTTTTGTGAATGAAATAATTCGCGATTTTTCCAAAATCAATTAATATCAATCTGTCGAAATATAAACGATTTGCGACAAAATAGTATTTTTGCCCTGTAGGAAAAGCCACATTCCTGGACTCAAGTCTCGGCTTGTGCCTCGACTTAGCAATCTTCACTTTTTATTACTGTTACATAATAACATACGAACAGTATTACTCCAGTAAAGGAAGTCAAAGCTGGCAAAGGTGCCCAGTATCCGAGTAAACAACTTCCGTTACTGGAAAAAAGCGCAGGGGGGTGGGGGGTTGAACTCATTGGGGAGGGGGGGTTAAAAAAAATAATAATGAAACCAATCGATAAATTATCATTTTTTAACATGAAAACATTGATTGCAATTTTTCATAAAAATGCACCCCTTTCGAGTAATAGCGCAAGGAAAAGTGTGATTTTTGCAAAAAAATCAAAAAGTTTTTGAAGTTTTTTTGAATTTACTGAGAATCTGTTAGTATTACAAAAAAATTACATATTACTTATTTGAAGTATTTCAGTTGACAAATAAAGTAGTTTTTGCTTTATTTTTGTACGATTAATATTAAAGGAGATATGACATGGCAAAAATGGTTGCTTAACGATAAATGAAGAAACCGGATCGTTCTGGCGTAAATATCTCGAAAAAAATGCTTCCTATCATTTTGCAAGATGACAAAATCGGAAAAATTTTGAGACCAACCAGAACCGTTTAAAATAAGGAGATAAAAAGTTATGGGCAAAATAATTTTTTTTCTAAAATTTTTAATGCCAATTTTTTAACGCCATATGAAAAAAAATCCTTTGGTGAAAAGTCAGAACACTTCGTCCTTAATATGTTCAGCCATTTTTGGCCCTATCGGGTAATTATTGTTTATGTTTTGGCCTGCTAAAGTTGGGTAAAGTCGTGTATTTTTTAAAACATTTTCAGTTTTTGACCAGCAGCATGAACATTATTTATTTTGAAACAGCCAAATTTTTCAGCATTTATTCCAGAATAGTTGTATTTCAGTTTTTTGTTATAATTTTTCATCTGTAAGCAAATTTTTCCGTTTGGAATTGCCTATTTTATGTTTATAACGGTAAATGCTCTTTTTTGTCGGGCGGAATAAAAAAAAATTGGCCCATCCAATTCAAATGTTGCATATGACATGAAATTTTGGCGATAACATTAGCTTTAAAATGGTTCCTTGTACATCTCGTTATCATTAGCCAAAAAAAAGTTATGGCCAAAAAAACATTTTTTTCCATCAATCACATACAATTTTTATGGTTAATCCATAATTATTTATAAGTTTTATGAAAATTTTTCGTGCAGTACTGTATGTTTAGATGATGAGCCAATTACATTCTGCTGTCAAATTTCGAATCCCGACTCTAAAAAACCTGAAAAAAGGTTGTTTTTACGGTTTACAGGGTGTTTCAGAAATTTCTGACATCAAAATCTTAATCAGTGACCCAAAAAACCCCCTGGTACCCATTTCCACGAAAATTCATTTAATATTGCCCGAGATATTGAATATTTATTAATTTTGGGCCAAAAAACAGTTTGGCCAAGATTTACAGCGTTTTGGAGCTTTGCCCAGTAACCAAACATGTTTACTCGGATACTTGACACCTTTTTTGACAAATTCCAAAAAAATTTAAGTTGATCTGAGTTGTCTCGAATTAGTCTTCCATTTTACTAAAAAAATTACTTCCTTCAGTGAAGTATGTCACTATGTCCAAACCGTCCGTTTCAATTTGTGTAGATAACATTTCGTTGTATCCTTCGAGAATATTAGTTTGTCTGAAAATTCACTCATGAACGAGTACCAGTTTGAAGTGTTTATAGAGATTAATTACCCTAACACAAAACTGATTCTATTTGCACTCAACTGATACTAAATCTGAGGACTGGGGTTAGTTATCTATATATTCTACAATATAAGATGGTGCAAGAACTCCATGCAAAAGTTTGTCTTGTACGATATCGACTTGTCTCTTAACTACTAATCACTGTGGTCAATTTAGCAACAATGAGCTAAAAACGCCTAGTCACCATTCATAATTACATTTTGTTATTTCTAGACTGTCGAATGCATCGAGTAATCTTGTGTCATGCATGTGTGTCACATATTTAGTGAAAGCAAACTGAGGCTGATAAAGGATGTGCATGTCACAAAGCTACTCAAAGTATTCGAAAGTATGGGAATAGCAAAATGTAAAAACAGAATGGTGACAAAGAGACTATCTCCTACAGTCCGCTGTATGGTTCATTATTGAGTAATTTATAGAATGATTAGTAGGTAACGGAAGAAGTTCATATCGGACCAAGGAAAACCTTTGCAGGTACCTTAGATTGTAAAATATGCAAATCTTCAACCCTATTCTCCAGATTCAGTCTCAACCTTCTCCTCTTGAGATGCAAACCTTTTTTATGGAATTCGCGACTAATGCAAATGATGTCAGTTTGGTGTGAGGGCAATAATTGATCTCTACAAAAATTTTAACTTTCACACCAAATGTTTCAGCCTTATAGTTTATATGAAACGTCTTGATTTTTCCAAATTGTAAAAATGGACAAACGGCACATGGAAAAATTTTCTTCTTTATAATCATGAAGTCAGCAGTTCTATCAACAACTCCCACACTCATCCCTAATAAATCACTTCGATCTATTCCAGACATCAGCAGAAAAAAATGACTGCGACCTGAACCTAAGCCAAGTATTCCGCACCCCGAAGGACTTCTCAAGGGTGAACTTCGACCACTTTGAAATATTGGAAAGAAACAACTTCGACCCTACTCAAGCATCACAACTCGAATCAGCGAACAATGACGACGTGCAACTCGCCAATAACCCGAAATCGATGGCCAATGCGCAGGTGATGTTGAGGTTTGGAGGGGATGACATCCGTGGACGGAACAGCATCGATGCTTCGGAGAAGATGTCACCCAGAACCCATACGAGGCCCTACTATCAATCTGGTCATCCCTTACTGAGCAGCTATCACCCTTACCCACCACATCCTTTCCTACCTCCCGTTACCCCGTACACTTATCCATTCGCACCCCCAGCACCATATTACTACCCAGGTCCTTATTACCCGCACAGGCCTCATCCGTATGAACTCTTCAATGGACAACTGATACCCTCAGACGAACCAAGTAAGTTTTTATGTAGTCTTTAAGACAAAATGTCCTTCGGGTGATAGTCAGAAATGCCCTATAATTTCTTCAAAATCTTCAATATGATATGAGTTTTCCTTTTTCTTGGTCATTGCAGGCACCAATTCAGTGTTCGACAAGAACTACATCGAAATTTCAGGAAAAAAATCCAATGATATTCAAATGAACAAACCCCGGTGGTACTACAATTCACGAAATATTAAGACCAACCTTTTCTACAGCATTGATTTGATAGAGGAAAGGTATTCACGGTCGCCAGATTTGGTGCCTCTCGATTTTTTTTGTTTCAATATTCTATCCAATCATCGCAAGATGTTGCAGTTTCTGATAATTCCCCAGCTGTTATAGATGACATAACGGACTGTATTACTACTTTTCTTCGGGTTTGTAGGCCGTCGTTCTTTGGAATTTCTTCCTTCATGGTATATTTTATTTCTATTTTCAAAACTTTTTTCAAAAACAATTGATTCATCAAATATCATTACTATTTTTTGTACATTTTTTCTTCTCACTCCAAGTGGGAGAATTTTTTTTTTGATAAACTCGGACATTTGAAAATTATTCGACATTACTACATTTCTTTCATAACATTCATTTTCTCGATTGATTTCCCATATATCTTACTCACCATTCTTTTATTTTCAGAGCACCTGAAAGAATCTTCGGAAGATGATTTTTTAGGGTTAAAAAAAAGAAGAAACGAACACGACATAACAAGCGAAAATCGACCAAAAATTCTGCGCACCGAAGATCTGAGCAACGACCACATCCCAGAAGCAAAGTGCACAAAGTGGTGCCGAAAAAATGCACACACGAAAAAAAATCCTCATCATAATGAGGAATATATCCATAGTAAGTACAACGGAGAAGAATATACGAAAAAGAATAAGCCCATGTGGCTTTCTTCCGATTCAGACCAATCTGAGATTCGCGGAAACCTTGCTAGTGAAGAAAACCCTATCGACATAGCGGACAAGAAAAAATATATCGAGAAGAAAAACCCTGTTCGGATTCCTCCAGATTCCGAAGAACACGACAACTATCGTAGTCCTTCCAGAGAAGAACGACCTATCAACTTCGCTGCAATAGAGAATAATACTCCTGATTCCGCAAATTCTAAAGATAAAACTCATTGTTACCAAGATGGGAAAGAAAGTCCATTCGACTTTCCGGCTAGCAGAAAGGAATTCTATGGAAAGAACAACCCCGAATGGATTCCTTCAGATTCAAAACAGAATAAAATTCATCGTTATCATGAAGAAGCAGAAAGCCCCTTTGACTTACCTGCTGCCACCAAAAAGTATATGAAAACTCCAGATTCTGAAGAGAAAGAGGAAAAATCATTCAACTTACCAGCTTTCACAGGAAAATATGTTGAGTTAAAGAAACACGAAAATAACCAATATCCTGATACAACAGAAAGTCCTTTCGACTTACCTGCAGTTACCAAAAAGTATACTGAAGAAATCAGTCCTGATTGGATAACTCCAAACTATAAACAACATGAAATTGATCACCAGAATAAAGAAGAAAAACTTTTCGATTCACCAGCTGTGACAGAAAAATATGTTGGCAAGAACAATGCCAACTTGATCTCCGAGGAAGAAAGGCCCATCGAATTACCACCTGTTAGCAAAGGAGCTGATAATAAAAACAATCCTATTTGGATTCCTTCAGATTCGAAACAATCAAAAATCGTTAGTATTTCAGATGGAGAGGAAAGACCCTTCAATATACCAACTGTTGGAGACAAATTCACCGACAACAAGGTTCCTGACTGGACTCCTTCAGATATTCGTAACCCTGGTGGGGAGGAGAGACCTTTCGACTTCGCATCTGCCACTAAAGATTATGTTGACAAGAACGTTCCTGTTTGGATCCCTTCGGATTCGAAGGAATCAGGTGTCAATCGTAATCCAGTTGGAAAAGAAAGACTAATCAATATACCGAATGTGGAAAGAGAATTCACAGAAAAGAACGTTCCTTCTTGGACTAATTCAGATATGAAACAATCAGAGACAAATCGCAATCCTGTTAGAGAAGAAAGTTCTTCTGACTTACCAGCTGTCACAAAAGAATATACTAACAAGAAAGTTCCAGTTTGGGTACCCTCAGAGTCGAAACAAACAGAAAGTATTTATAAATCAGGTGGAGAAGAAAGACCAATCAATATTCTGAATGTTGAAAAAGAATTCACCGACAAAAACGTTGGAGAAGAGAGTCCTTTTGACTTTCCACGTGTCAATGAAGAATATGTTTACAAGAATGTCCCTAATTGGATACCCTCAGATTCAAAACAATCGACAGGAGAAGAAAAACCAATCAACATACCAGTAAAACAATATACAGACAAAAGCGTTCCTGTCTGGACCTCTTCAGATATGACGCAACAAGAGGTAAATCGCAACCCCGTTGAAGAAGAAAACCCTTTTGACTTACAACCTGTTACAAAGGAAAATGGGAATAAGGACGTTCCAGTTTGGATACCATCAGAGTCAAAACAATCGGAAAGTATTTATAAAGCAGGTGGAGAAGAAAGACCCATCAATATACCAGATCATGGCAGAAAAATCAGCGACAAGAACGTCCCTGTTTGGACTTCTTCAGAGAGGCAAGAAGAAAGTCCTTTAGACTTAACACCTGTCACTAAAGAATATGTTACCAAGAAAACCCCTCTGTTTATACCGTCAGATTCAAAACATTCTGAAGCTATCTATATCCCAGGTAGGGAAGAAAGACCCATCAACATACCAGATGCTGGAGGAAAATTTGTCGATAAAAACCGTCCTCTCTGGTCTTTTTCAGATACGATACCATCAGAGATAAATCCCAAACCTGTTCGAGAAGAAATGCCTATTGAATTACCACATGCCACCAAAAAATCTGTTAATGGAAACGTTTGGATTCCCTCAGACTTAGAACAGTCGCAAGTCATTCGTAATCCAGGTGAAGAAGAAAGGCCAACCGACTTACCGGATGTTGGAAAAGAATTCACCGACAAGAACACTCCTATTTGGGCTTCTTCAGATATGAAACAATCAGAAATCAATCGCAACCCTTCCGGAGAAGAAAGTCCATTTGATCTACCACCTGTCACTGAAAAATATGTTATCAAGAATGTTCCTGTTTTGTCTTTCTCAGATGCGAATCAACAGAAAAGTGATGAGTCATACTTTTCTGGAAAAAAGATACATGTGGATTCATCAGCTGTCATCAATGATGATGTGAAAAACGAAGATAGCCTCGTTTTGGTTTCTTCGAGTTCTAATCAACCTAAGACTAATCGTAACCCCTCTGGAGAAGAAAAACCATTCGATTTACCAGCTGTTAATGGGGAATATGAAGGCAATAAAGTTTCGATTTTGACTCCTTCAGATTCAAATCAATATTCTCCTTCTGGAGAACATCCATCTTCGAACCCACCATCTGCCACAAATGATAAGAATGCTCCTGTTTTGTTCCCTTCAGATATAACAGACAAAGAGGTGGATGGTACGCAATATGGAGAACAAAAATCTGGTGATGTATCAGCTGCCAACAATGGCTATACTGACCAGAATGTTGGTGTATGGGTTTTCCCAGATTCAAATCAATTTGACACCAATCGTAACCCTTCTGCGGAAGAGAGGCCTTTCGACTCAACAGCTGTTAACAAAGAACATATTAAGGAAAATACTCCTACTTGGACTCTCTCAGATTCAAATCAACAAACGACTCAGTCTTCTTCTGGAGAACATACACCTGTAGAATTGCAATCTGGAGAACAAAAACCTGTTGACGCATCAGCTGCCATCAATGGAGATGCTAACCAAAATGTTCCTATTTGGGTACCTTCGAATTCAAATCAAGCTGAAATCAACCGTAGCCCTTCTGAAGAGAGACCTTTTGACCTACCCGCTGTCACGAAAGAATACAGTAGTAAGGGAACTCCTGGTTGGCTTCCCTCAGATACAACAAAACCTGAAAAACAAAATTCTGTTAACTTGTCATTTGATATAATGAAAAATGAAAACACTGAACAGAATGTCCCTATTTGGCCTTCTGCAGATCCAACATATACCGAGTTCACCCGTATTCCTGCCGGCGAAAAAAAACCTTTCGAATCACCAGTCAACAAACATATTGATGGATCTGGTGTTGTTAAACCAGTGAATGAAGAAAGCCCAGCTGTATCACCACCAGATCAAATGAATGATTTCACTGATATGCCACATATTTCCTCAGACATCACAGAAAAGCCTCTGGTATCTTTTTCAGACAAGGATTCCATCATTTCTGATTATATTTCATCAGATTCACCTTATACAAGCAGAGTAGAACATTATCCAGGCAAAGTAGAACAACCTATTACATTGCCTACGGTTAACAAGGATTCCGTCATTTCTGATTATATTTCATCAGATTCACCTTATACAAGCAGAGTAGAACATTATCCAGGCAAAGTAGAACAACCTATTACATTGCCTACGGTTAACAAGGATTCCGTCATTTCTGATTATATTTCATCAGATTCACCTTATACAAGCAGAGTAGAACATTATCCAATCAAAGAAGAACAACCTATTACATTACCTACGGTTAACAAAGGATTGACCTCACACCTACCTCCTAATTCTCAAGAAATGCCTATTCTTCTTCATTCTGCTGAAAGAGATGGCCATATGTTATTATCATCCTACAATGACAATGGAAACCAAGTGTTTTTACCATACAATAATCCTAAACATCGTCCTCTCATTTCAATTCCGATTAAACCAATGGCATACTATCCAGAATATAGCGACAATTCCTATTTCGAAGTTCATCCAAAACACCATATCATAGTGAGTGAAGGCTGGTTGAATAAATCGGTAATACCATGTGCCTGCCAGAAATGTGGACAAAAACCGAACGTCTTGGTAACCTACCCCATTTTCCATAAACCATGTCAGAGGCATTTGGAAAATACCATAGGAGTCAGTGGATGCCCTTGCTGTGTACGAAAGGGCTTCTGCGATTGTTGCACCTACAGGAACCCGAATGTGCCATTCGGTGAGAGATTCTCTGCTGACATAGACTCACTCCACCGTGTGGTTTCTCCAAAAGTTTACGAAACTCCATACGGACATCTTCAATGGAGTAAACCGTCCAGTTTCTCAGCTGGGTACTCATCTTCTTTCGCCACTGGTTATAGAGCTGATTATTCGCAAGTTGGAAACCAGAAACCTAAAGTGAATGTGGACGGTTATCGTTCTTCCTCTGGAGGAGGGTTCTACTCCAATCCTCACCATGATGTCTACTACAAGCAACCTACAGTTTTTGATGTGGTTAGGACGACAGATCCTTACAAACCAGTTCTGGAACGTACTCATATACAGCAGCCTCAGTTATACAAAGTTGTTCGCAAGTACGACATCGTTCCAAAAGAAGTGACTCCCCTGGTCGTCACTGATTTGGTTCCCACCAACGTGTTCCTCTGTCAGCAACACAGGAGTCCGAATGATTGCAAGACTGTCTGCCATAGAGAGTATGTTCCTGAAGACGTTCTCGAAAGGGCACCTTCCAAGTACCACTGTAGGCCAAACTGTCACGCTCCAAGACGCCTCGATTTGAATGTTCCAGGGGGAAGTGAAAGACCTATTATCAAGGTCAAACCCGTTGAGAATGACGACATTGTCCCTATCAGAGGTGTGATTGAGATGATTCCCACCAGTCAATTCGTCCCCCATAGAAGGAGTCCGAGAGAGGCAAAGACCCATGGTGGAAAACACTGAGAAATTGTGATATTTTGTAGGATGTAAACGTTGACTAGGTTAAGTTTGATTATTTATTTTATTATAGTTTATGTTATTTTTGCATCACTTTTATAAATAAAATTTTTTGAACCATATATTCTTGTGTTTCACATTCCAAACTAGTTATTCACGGAACAAGTCAGGAAAATACAGTTTTTTCGGACTAGTCGACAAATTTCAAGGACGATTCGTAGGCCGGCCCTGAAAGCCAAAAAAAACAGTTGAAACTTTTCCTAGAGATCAATTACCCTAACACCAAACTGATAATTGTTGCACTCGACGCGCGTTATGCTAACAAGAGAAGAAAATTATTTCTATCAGTATCAATTTTCTTTCCCTGGAGATGCTAACCTTGTTAGCGAAACGCGCTTCGGGTGAAAATTATCAGTATGGTGTTATGGTAATAGATCTCTTGGAAAAGTTTCAACTTTTACATCAAAGTTCATTATTGTTTTCGGACGTGTTGCATACATTATTTTTCATGCAACCGTAAAGAATAACAAAAAATGAAACATATTTCATATTGAATATTGGAATTCGAACAGAAGGAATATACTAACAGAAAAAATCCTATTCTGATTTATATTAATATTTTTGAGGAAATTCGGGCAATCACCAATATAGGAGGAATTCAAGTCGTTTGAAATGCTTCACAGTGACAACATTGAGACAATTCATCCGGACCTAGGCCGGAAAAATGCTACTTCCTCCAAAAATAAGGACGGTTACCGAAAAAATTATTTGAGTTGCCTCTGACCAATGATTCTGTCATTATTGAGTGAAAATTACCTTCAAAACTGAATAATTGAAAAACTTACAATCATTTATGTCGAATCCTTCTAGTTTCTCTTGCTCGACTGTTATGACTATTATAACGGCCTAGGCTATGATTATGCTGTTGTAATGACAGAAACAAACAACTCTTAATGTATATATCTGCTTGTTGAGAAAAATAAATCTTGACTGCGTTTATTACTCATTCCTTCATCAATTGATTTTTTTCATCAATCGAATATTGAAGAGGTGATATTTTTTCAAACCGACAGAATTGACAAAACGCCTTTGCACTTCATAATCAGTTGCAAAATGGATTAATTTTTATCCAAAATGTTACATAGAGAACTCTTGGTATATCCTTCACCTTCTCACTTGCTTCTTATCCTTCAAAACGATTTCAAAATTTGTAATCATGTTGCGTATTTCTTCTTTAATAGACTAACATTTCGTATTTTTAGCTCATTTCATAGTTTCTATAAGCATGAGCCTTTTCTTTCGTATTTTCCGTATAATTCTGTGAACCGTCTTTAATCTCTTTTAGGGGGCATGGCCCAGCTCTTCAGGTTGACTGACAGTCATTCGATATCTGAAGTTAAGCAACGCCGAGCGCGGTTAGTACTTGGATGGGTGACCATGCAGGGAAATACCCTGTCGAAAGCCCGTACAGCTGCAGCGAAGTAGCATATCATAGCTCGCAGACAATATATCAATGAGCACGAGATATATTGAGGATATGCCGTCCTTCGGAAGGGACGTAAAGCCGTCGGTCCCAAGTCCATGGATGTTGGGCTCGTTAAAGATCCCTACCTCTGGTTGGAATACCAGAGGGTTCGGCCAAATTTCCGGTTGGGGGAAGTGTGCTCACCGGCGTCGGTGATTGGCCTTGGTAGCGGAAATAGATTTACGGTAAATAAAGAATAAAAAAAATCTCTTTCAGCAAACATTAATTTCCAGCCGAATTATTATGCACTTCAAGGATTGAAAGTTCACTTTTAATATATGATTTCAGGGATTGAAGTGGTACTTTCAATCCTCATGGATTAAAAATAAACTTTCAATTCTTGGAGATATCAATTGAAACATTGTGTTAAATTTTTTTCGGTCGCCGCATTAACTTCAAAGAACAGCTTGACACAGTTGTTGCCGTAAAAATCTGATTAGAAATGATTTTTTTTATTCAAGGAATTTTTGACATAACCTGCCGCAACGGCGCTACATATCATTTTTGTGTTCATTGTTATAGAGACATACGCACGTTGTATATCATAACTCTCGTTATGATCAGAGTGCTATTATAACATGGTATGCAAAGATCATGTAATCATGGTTATCAATACACGAGCATTAACCGGGACACGAAATGAGTCGATAGTTTATGCGAGTGTATTAATAACCATTACATGAGAGTTGCATATGCCATTTTCCAACCCCCTATAAATGATGAAGAACTATAGACAATAAATTCATATTTGTGTTGTGGGTCCCACTGATCTAGAATTGGAAGGAATATTAACATTCAATTCGTTATCGCTAGTCTCAATAAGTTTCAATATTGTATAGGAAATGCTGATTTTATTCTGAATCGAATTTTCAATGTAGCCCTCCGCCACTGAAATGGATTTCCAATTGATTGGAAATCTGCGTCGTGATGAAAAATCTGTGTCATAATGAGTTCATTTTGATAGTATTTTTCAACACGATACAGACTTTCAATCCGTTTCATAATGGATGTCATCATAAAACGTATTATGGTCCTAAAAGTGCATTAATATAATAAGTGTGTAAAAACATGAGTTTAATGGCCGAGACGATTCATCGAGGCAAATAGATTATCTTCAATATTGGCCGATTATGTTCGGTTCTTATCATCACTCCTTTCGGAAAAAAAGGGTAATCTGGCACATGTAATTTGCTACTGAAATGTTTTTCAACAAACTGTTGTCGAAATAAGAATTCCATAATTGAAACAATGAAAAAAATTAGAATTGAAAAATAATATTCGTGAAAAATCCTACCATTTATTTCGAGTATCATTTATAACAGAAAGCCATGACGATTTTTATAATTTGATAGTAGATTATACCACGAGTCAATAATGCTATTATTCTTGAGGAATTTTTACGAGCCGAGCCGCGTCAGCGGCGAGGGAGTAATATTCCAAGAGAATAATAATCATTATTGCGAGTAGTATACTCTACTTTATTTCAGACTAATTTATTTATCGTATATAAATTATTCTTCAGCTTCATCCATCTCAACACGAATACACAAACACTACCCACGCGTTTGACACTAAGGAGTTTGGTTATATCGTTGTTTCCATGGTGATGTTCAATTCGGAAAATTTTGTGATAGGACTACCAGAGGATATGAAAACTATTACTATTAATCCCTCGCCATTAATTCCTGAGAGAATAATATATGGCATTATACTGCAGAAACCATAAGTTCACTTACATCATAAATTAGTCGTAAATAAAAATTGCTCATATGCCAAACAGATGTAAGGCAGACTGTATAAAGACGTCCATCATAAATATTGTTGAACTGAATAAACGCAAACTATGAGTTTTACATGAATTATTTCGCAGCGCGAAATTTTTGGCATAAATCGATTTCAGCTTCCAGTATTTCTTCTTTCGAAGACAGACTGACAGAAATAGATCTCACAATTATCTCACCATATAGTAGTCGATACATATAATCAGTCCATGTCACCAAAAAAAAAAACTATAAGCAGGCAAGATTGCAAAGTTTGCCAAAGACGTCAGAACCTGCAACACGTGTTCGGCCGCTGTTCATTTTGTGCTGAAACCGCTAGTGTAAGCCATCATGAAGGGATTGATTTTGCGAACAAGCAGTTTTGCAGTGACATCAATTGATAATTCCAAGTGTTCGTTTTGTCGATAAGTATGTTACTGTATACAATTAAATCGGAATCTTTGGTGTGAAACTTGAAAACTATTTGTAGACATCAGTTACTGTAACACTAAACTGATATTATTTGCACTCGATGCGCGTTTCGCTAACGAGTAGAAAAAATCTTACTAAATCGAAAGACTGGGATTATCTGTTCACATACTTTTTCTACCCACACTATTTCAAATCGTTTATTTTGTATTTGACAGCTGTTAGCTGATGGCTCATTTAGAATACACGTGTATTCTGAAATAATGGCGACCGCTTCCGGAAACAAAATTTTAAAATGATGGGATATGTAACAATTGACCAGATGAATTTGATCTCAAGACTTCATTCATTTATCAAAAAACCAAACTCAGCGAATTTCCGTTCTAAATTCCATGTTGAATTGGATTAAAAATCATATTCATAGGAAATTTATTGTTTAACAGTTCGTGGATTGGTACTGTATCTAGTTATATCCATAAAGCAAGCAATTGTTTCGCCTACTCATTGAAGGTGGAGATTGATATCATTGAACACTTTATATAGATCTGTTGAGTACGCATCATCATTCTGTGGAGTGATAAGGTCGCATTATCAGGATATTGGAATTTCAAGTTGAGGGAATGAAAGAAAAGAAAAAAATAATTTATTTTCACCAAAATCGAGATCACCAATCAGATCTGGGATGTCGTCCGATTCCAGATTTGAGTATTGCCGTAGATTCCCACAGTATGGTTTGTTATATTCACTTAGGAAGAAGCTCCAGTTAGTGTATAATCTTGAGTTCAGCTAGAGGTAAGGGTTCTGTGTTGATTGGCTAATTCTTCAGTTGTTGATGTTACACCTACATCTTTTATTTTGTTTTAAAATTGTTCGTTTCCGTTAACCAGCTGACGAACGTCAACCCTTGTTGTGCTAGCAATAGATCAACGAGGCCTTACCTTTTAATGTGCGATTACCCAGCACGGTGACCCAGCGGGAAATCAAACCCCGATATTCCGCTTGAAAAGCGAATGTGCTAACCTCTACAGTACCAATAAACAAATATTCATGGGGATGCTTGAAGACTGGCTTTAAATCAAATATTCTAGAAACGAACAATTTGTTCAGGCCAGCCTCAACTCACCTACACTGTAGGTTGACGGACTAACACCTATTAGAAAACAACATCTACGGGCAGATGGCGCAGCAACGGCTATTTTGCTAGTTGTTTGTATCAGCCTAGGTCTAGGGAAGATACTCTACTCGAGTATGATTATTTATTATGGGAAGTCATTGACTTATGTTGATGATGGCACTGCCTTGCACTGACGAGAGGCCAATTAGCCCGAAACCGGTCTGCAAGTGTGTCCCGTCCCAATAATTGAAAATCAATTCTGGTGGTGTATCGCCAAGAGCATATGTGGAATTTCTTCTGTGAAGAATCCCACACTAACACCTGTTGGATGTAATCCAATGCCCTTCGTGGTATTAGCCAGGGGAGTAGTTGTTTTCTAATAGGTGTTAGACCGTCAACCTACAGTGTAGGTGAGTTGAGGCTGGCCTGAATAAATTGTTCATTTATAGAATATTTGCTCTACAGCACCGAGAACCAATTCTTCTTACACTTTCTCTTCTCACGTCTATCTTCTTGGAATTTTCAATACCCACTGAATTTTTATGAAACATTCTAAATTAATTAATTTTCCTGGTAGTATTTCATCCATTCGATAATGATCCAGAAAATGATCTGTCCATCTTCATTTTCAATTCGATGAACAGGTGGTCAACTTGGCAAAGCACTAAAATTGAAAAAAATCCGTTTGTGTCATCTATACGACTTCCAAGGTAGGGGTTCTTTCAACATTCAATGATGATCTGCTGTAGCTTGTTTGTACATTTTTGAAAAATTCAAAGTTCGTTTACTCATTTTGAAAGTTTTATCTCTGTAATGCATTGTCACTGCTTTCTATCGCAATCAACTGGGAAGAATGAGGTTAGATTGATGTCCTTGGCCTTTTTTTCCAAGGTATAGAAATATGGGTTCTCTTCTCTTACCCAACTGTGAATTTCTGGCAAATAATAGTTCTATATTATTGTTCAATGATTCTCCGATGTCTACTCGTTTATTGTAATGTTTCGGATAATAACTGTCGCTGATTTATGAAGCACAATAGTTATCACTTCTTTCATTCCCGTTACAAGTTATTATTCTCCAATAGTGTAAAGTTTGCCTGTTTCAACAATTAGCGAGAAGATTTTGTGGGAAGTTTGAAGTCCATCGTCGTCTTGTTTAGAAGCATCTGAAAAACGTTTTGATGCAGTTGGCTGAGCTGTGTCTCCAGCTCTTGAAAATAAGTCACATTCGATTATTTCAATCTGACTGCATTTTCTCTAAATGATCTTCTAGCCTAGAAGGCTTCATCGCTTCGTTTGAAAATAGTTTTTGATAAAGCAGACACATAGGCGAAGATGGATTAGTCGTGTTCTTAATAAATCCATATTTTATACATTTCGCACTTTAGTGCTGTATATTTTTTTTGCTTCCGACATTTTTTGTCTTCACAAATGCGTCAGTTAAAATTAAGTTTTGAAGTAGCACTAACTCGTTTACACCGGAAATTAATAAATAAACAATTGATGGTGGACAATGTCACTGAATTGGTCGAAGTGCACGTTACAGATCACAATACAGTGCACTCACTTTGTTAACCTCGTCAGTGAATTCGCTCTATAGCTGGATAGCCCGTTTTCAAATTCGGCAGCTTGCGGTCCTCGAACTTTCTAGAAAGTTCCAGCCACTTCTCGCTTCGCATCTGATCTTATCGCCATCTATGATACAGTACCAGTAACACTTATTTTCCGTTTGACAGCTACCCGACAGTAAGTAGTTACTGTCTAGTCCTCTAGATGGCGTGACACAAAGAACGGCAAATTGAGCGAATAATAATGAATCAATGTTTGTGTTTAAAGCGAAAAAGAGTACATACATCGCAGCTCGTGGTCTAGTGGTGTGAGATCACGTGTTCTGTCTGGATGTCACAATTTAAATAAGACATCGCCCCCTAAACTACTTCAATGCGACCCCCTGTGAGCTTCCAGCGCCCACCACAAGGGGACGTTATCGCCCACTTTGAGAAAGACTGGCTTACAGAAACGTCCGTTACGGCGATGCGATCTTATTTTCTTCTTTATTTTTTTAGGAAGATACATGGTTAGCCAACCATATGAAAATATCATTCGAAGGGATGGATACTACGGGTAGATGGATTTTTTTCAAGTCATGACTTTGACTTTACATTCATTCTTCTTACGGACGTCGTAGCTTGAATAACATACTTTCTTGATAAATTTTTATCATAATCGAAGATCATTCTGTCTTGAAGATTATAAATGCTCACACTTTCGTTTGGGGCATGGCCCTGCTCTTCAGGTTGACTGACAGTCATTCGATATCTGAAGTTAAGCAACGCCGAGCGCGGTTAGTACTTGGATGGGTGACCATGCAGGGAAATACCGTGTCGAAAGCCCGTACAGCTGCAGCAGAATAGTATATCATAGCTCGCAGACAATATATCAATGAGCACAAGATATATTGAGGATATGCCGTCCTTCGGAGGGAACGTGAAGCCGTCGGTCCCGAGTCCATGGATGTTGGGCTCGTTAAAGATCCCTACCTCTGGTTGGAATACCAGAGGGTTCGGCAAAATTTCCGGTTGGGGAAAGTGTGCTCACCGGCGTCGGTGATTGGTCTTGGTAGCGGAAATAGGCCGACGTTAAATGAAGAAATAAAAGAAAAAAAACTTTCGTTTCCTGTATAAACTTCTACTGAACCCCATTTTGAAACATGGAAATATCATTTTAAAGGATGGATACTATGGGTAGATGTCACTTGTGGGTTCGTTTCCAAGTCAAGTCTTCTCTTTAGTTTTTCTCATAGACGTCTCAGCCTCTTACCCGAATCACACATTTTCTCGTTTACTTATACATAATACCGAAAGATGGCAATCAATCCAGTAACAGAAGTGGAGTTTGAAGTCACTGTCATAGATCATTTATGTTTCGGAGATTATTTCAATCCCCAACCTTTCACCTTTCTCATTAACTTCTATCGTTAACTCTATTCTGAAGTTTTTTTTTATCAACGTATCACTCAAACTCGCAAACAGAACTCTGCTCCAAATTTTCACTTACAGAGTAGAAAACCTTGTCGTGTACTGTCGAGTAAACCGAAATATCGGCATTAAACTTACTTAGCTGTCGTAACAAAAACGCTTCAAATCGTTTTTACACAGACATGGACTAACTATTGGGAAGTTCAAAATTTTAAGCGATGTCTGGCGGAAATATAACGCACTGCTATAATTTGACAAACAAACGGCTTCCATTTTATGTGTGTGATTTATTGAAATCTTTGGTGTTGGTTTAGGAAATCTCATCTGAAGTTGTAGTTTTTTTTATTAATAATAACAAACAATCATGGATGCAGATCGCTCAGTGAGCCGTGTAGTGTTTGGTGCCAAGTTGCCGCAACTCTAGGAACCGAAATCCAAAGTTTTCTTTCCACACGTTTCCAAAGAGAAATACATCTTTGGTGGGAAACATTACGGAGAGTGGATTGAAAGAGAAAATAGACAGGTACAAGGCTTGGAAAATTAAACTGAAACTGCATAAATCACCACCTAGAGCGGCTTCAGCGTGTTCCTTGCATTTCAAAAGAGATGATTTCTTGTTACATGGTGAGTCTGTGCTATTTTCAGGCGAAGTTATGGCGCATTTCATCATCCATGTAATGAAAGCCTCTTTGGTTCACTAACACTACACTAAAACTATATAATGTCCAGGAACAAATATTATTAGATTTTAAAACACAATGCATCTATGCAATGGATAGTATTGTGCGGCTATTCAAAGCATCATGAACACAGTTATATTAACCTTCACGAGAAAAATTTCGTACAATGGAAATATATTATAAAAAACACCAAAAGCTTGTCTAGCGAGGGCAACTGATGACTGGATTTCAGTTTGGGGCGTTATTTCACAAATGTAAACAAGGTAACTATTTCAAAATGGTGGATATAGTTTAACCACCACCAGCGCCCTCATCGGTCGATATTCTTCCCTATATGCATTGTTTATAAACATATAGTTAGTCAACCTTATGGAGATATCATTTGTAGGGATGAATACTACGGGTAGATGTCACTAGTGAGTTCGTTTCCAAGTCAAGTCTTTTCTTCAGTTTCTCTTACGGACGTTTTAGCCTGAATCACACATTTGCTTGATTACTCATACATAATATCGAGAGATGGCAAGCAATTCAGAAACAGAAGTGGAATTTGAAATCATTGTCGTAGATAATTTATGTTTCGAAGATTTCAATGGCTAACCTTTCACCTCCTCCATTAACTCATATCGTCAACTCTATTTTGAAGCTTCATATTTTTTCAACCTTCCACTCAAACTGACAGTCAGAACTCTGCACCAAATTTTCATTTCCAGTGTAGAGAACTTTGTCGTGAATTGTCAAGTATGTGGAAATATCGGCATTATACTGTAGCTGACGTTACAAAAACGCCTCAAATCGTTTCTACACCGACATTGACTAACCATATGCATTGACTAACCATAGGCATTGTTTAAAGAGAAATAGTTAGTTTCCAAGTCATGTCTTCCATTTAATTTTGCTCACGAACGTCGTAGCCTGAATTATACATTTGTTTAATTACTCATACATAATACTCTAAGATGGCAGTCAGTTCAGAAACAGAAGTGGAATTTCTGGTCATTGTCGAAATATACACATTGCAGTTTAGTTATATGACGCAACAAAACGCTCCAATCAATTTAACACAGAAATTGACTAACTATCCTGATTCCCTATAAACGTGGAGTAATGAATGCGATCAGTATGCAGAGCACTGTACGTTCAAGAATATACTAATATTCGACCAAAATCGAACGCTGGTTTGAAACCTGTCAAATTCGATTCTTCCCATCATTGGTAACCAAGAACCAGTATAATTTTTCTTATTGAAATTGTCGTTAATCTCTTTTGAAAAAATTATTGTGAAACTAAAGCACATAAAATAACATTATTTTTATGTTAGGTGAATTGAGAAAAAATCAATATCACCTGACCTGACCTGACGGCCTCGTGGTATGAATCTTTCTCGCATGACTTATTTTCAACATAACACATTATATATAACTATTATTTTGATTAATATATTTTTTGATATCTTCCGAAAAACGCAGTCCTTTCGATATATGAGCGGTTGAACGATATTATAGTTGAAAATCACTTCTTTCAAAAAATGTATACCTCCAACTCTATCAAATATTTTCAAAAGTTGTTGAGAAGAAGAACAGTCCCTGGGAGTAAGTACTCAGACATTACAAACCGGTGCCATACGTTTTTTTTTTCATTTGAGCTCCTAAATTTGGTACGTCATTATCAACTAGACCTGGGCTCAATGAGGTCTTTGTTGGAGTTCGAGCATATTGAACGAATTGAGAAAATCATTTCAAATATAATCTACAAAAGTTATGAAAGTACAAACTATATACACATATCTACAACCAATTGAATCTTAACGAATGCAAACTCTCTTCTACATTTGATATTTATCCTTTTTTATCGAATTGACAGGATACAGATCATCCAGTAACGGGATTGGCACACTCGGCAATCTCTCCAGGAAATCTTCAATTTCATCTTCGATTCGTCTTCTAGTTTCACTTTGGGCTTTCACCCTGTTCAGGGCAATCTTCGATGACAGATAAGTGGTGTTCATAATTTTGTTGATGAAGTTGAAGATGGCGTCATCGGCTGGTCTGAACATTGAGAAGCCATTGTTAGAGCTGGAATAAAAAAAAATTATTCGGTATAGTCAGTTCGATTGGGTTTTATTCAGAATTACTTTGTTTTGATTCCATATCGTGAGGAGCTGAGAATAATATAACCCGAAAAGGATCAAGACTGTGTTCAAATGTGATGAAAGAGAATACAGACGGCAATCGACAATGATGGAATTGAAACACGGGTCAGTTATCCTAACACCATTTTGGTTCAATGTTAATTGATCTCTGTTTGGAGTTTTCATTTTCACAAATTGTCAATATCAGCTAAGAATGATGAAATACACCTTCTTTTCAAACCGCCTGAATCTGACCTTCTATGTTCACTTATTTCCCAAAAACGTGGGCTATTTAAGGATATTGCTTAGTTGCCATGGATATTACACCAAAATATGGAAAATTCGACTTAGTACAAGAAATACAAATTTCTATTCCACCACCGAAGAAAAATATCTGCATACTGGCAGAAGTTTTTAATTGATCAAAGAAAATAATGTTGTGACAAAATAATATTGACATTTCGATTATAAAATAGTCAAAAAATTCGACTAATAGTATGTAACGATCGTGTAATGATGGTTATTAATACATGAGCATAAACCGGAATACGAAACGAGCCGAAGGTATGGTTTATGCGAGTGTATTAATAACCATTACATGAGAGTTGCATACGCTATTTTATCTACACC
This sequence comes from Zygogramma bicolorata, assembly GCA_032362365.1. Lineage (NCBI taxonomy): Eukaryota > Metazoa > Arthropoda > Insecta > Coleoptera > Chrysomelidae > Zygogramma > Zygogramma bicolorata. Next base: position 533,829 of record JAVJAQ010005233.1, read on the forward strand.
CAATAAATAATGAAGAAATAAAAATATTATATTATTAGCTATTTATATTGAACACAATAATAGTAGGTAATCAATTGTATTTCTTTGAACAATACTACAAAATTATAATTAATGGTATACCCACGGAAAATACAACAATGAGAAATGAAAAGAAAAAAAGTCTCTCCCGAGGTCGAATTTCTACTCGGACGTTTCTGACATATATATATTGTTTCTGATCATTGCCCTCGCCATTGACCACTCGGCCATGATAGTTCATTCGGTTTGGTCGAAAATAAAAATATATGTGTTGCATATGTCGAATGAAGAATATTATCCTTTCGATTGTATTTTTTTCTTGTCTAAAACATCTGTGTAGGAGTCGCTGGTAATTCTTCTATATCACTGCTGCAAGACATTTTCATTCGATTATCGAAAATTGACTAAATTCGTCAAAAATTCAATACCTACTGATTTTGACTTGACAAACGTCAAAATGCAAAGCTTGCACATCATGCTTGATTGAAAAATAATGGGTTTCTATTGGTTGGAAATCTGTATCGTAATGAAAATCTGTATCGTAATGGATTTCATTATAAAACGGGTTGAGGGCATATAAGTGTATTATTAGAGTACGGGTGTAGATAATAGTTATTTATGATATAAGTGTTGAAAGTACATTTTTATGGCACGCATGTGAAGGTTTGCAGAATGATCGAAGAGAATTCTGCAATTCACATGAGTACCTTAAAAGGTACTTTTAACACGTATATCATACAATATTTTTTCTACAAACGTTCAAATAAAGTAATTATACAGTTTGAATCAAATTTTAATGATGCAGCGAACATTACCAACAACATCAATCCAACAACAAACATCCGAAGAAATTGTGGCCTCAACTTCGACTGGAAATTCAATTATTTCTACGCATCATTCTTCCTTAGCCATGGAAAATGGTAAAAGAGCAGTGCAAGAAATTAATTTGTTAGATTGCACAAATTGTAATATTAATATTAATGTTAATAAATAAAATCTAAATATTTTGACGTTTGCTTTCAAAATCTGACAATTCACTTTTGACAGCAGTGCCATAAACATTTTAAGTGACATTTTGAAGGCTTCAATGGAGTGCTAAAAATGGCATTTTTAACACGTTTGTGGAAAAAGAAATTCATGAAGAAATATGAACAAATGTTGAAATCAAGTTTCAAGTTGAGGGTACTCAAGACGTTTTGACCGTAGTCGTCTTCGGTGATGACTGACAAGATTTCGCGAGCTTTTCTTCCACCGTATGGAACCACAGAGATGCAGAATTGGTCGCCTTTCTAGGATATCTGAACAACCTGTGGCCTATCATCAATTTCACAGTGGAAAAATAATCTCATAGCAAACTGCCGTTTCTTGACGTGGAGGTGAGGAGGACCATACATATATGGTGAACATCGGTCTGCAGGAAAACAACGCATACTGGACAATACCTTAATGCGCAATCCAAGCCCCATCAATCTACGAAGCGGGAAATCGTCAAATCTCTTATCGATTGGGCAATTTCTGCAACACCAAAGCCTAGACAAGGAACTGAACAACATAAGGAGGAATCTTCAGAAAAACAGCTACTCGGAGGAGCTGGTGGATCAGACATTGGCCCGGACGAACCAAAGTAAAGTCAAGGAAACATAGGAACAACAAGTTCTTTCCGTACCCTACGTTAAAGGACTTTCAGAGAGGATCATATGGATTGGCGGGAAATACAACTTCAAATCTGTTTTCCATCAGGGAACACAATACGCAGCCGGTTACAAAAACTCGACTACCGAATAAAAACAACGACACCAACAACTGTGTTTACTAGATACCAGGCGAGTGCGACAAATCCTACATCGGAGAAACCAGAAGACCATTGGAAGTGATAATGGGCAAACACAGGAAAACACACACAACGAGGAAAAACAACGAAATCGGAAATAGTGGAGCATATTATTTGGACGAACCACCACAGCGCTGAATGGTCTGAAGCCAGATCATACACAGGGGGGAACGCTGGTTCAAGAGAAAATTCAAGGAAGCCGCCTTCATCCTCAACAACGATGCATTCAGTCACCCCAGCGTAGAAATCTGGAATGTGTGGAAACCACTTATCCAAAGGATGGACCAACTTAGGCTCGGTGAAAGATGTCCATTTCCATTTCCCGCTGGAAAACCGATCAGCGTTACTATCAGTAGCATCCGTGTGCCGCATGGTTAGCACTACCCCTTTTCCCCACCATAGGGAAATCGGGTCTTCATAACCTACTATATCTCGAAATGTTGTCGGACATCACCCGAGGACGATTGCGGATACCAGCGATCGAAACGTCTTGAGTACACTTAACTTGGAATTTGGTTTGAACATTTGTTTATATTGCTTCATGTATTTCTCGTCTCTATAGCTTGTCTCGAAACCACGCATTTTTTTGTACCAGTTAAACGAATAACTCATTACGGCACATATTTCAATAGATTGTCCTCAGATTCGGAGTAGAAGTAAGTGAAACTGGCAATGGGTTCAACAAACCATGATTATATGTAGTTACATTTCATGATTATTTCTACAAGTTGGCCCTGTTCAATTCTATTTTCGAATGGTTGTGAATACACTTTTTCTGTTGAAGCTATTTCAGATTCCGGAGTTTTTTCATATTCCTCTATGGATAGGTTTCTGCTGTATCATGCACGGATCCATTCACGAGCTCAAGGTTGATGGCTCCTTTATATCTTTGTACTCTCAACTTCTAGGTAACGAAAATGTTGCCAAAGTTATTTGTTTTCGAGATGTTCATTCTGAGGTTGAAGAAAATAACCGAATTCTTTTGATGGTTGAAAGATATGATTATATAACTTCTGATGACTCTTACCTTCTATTAGGACTTCTGGTAGGAATTTCTATAGAATCATCATCGTCATCAGGACTCTTGATATTTCTCGAGGATACATTCGATACCTAGAAAAATACAATTCATTACAATTTATCTTCGATTAACAATGATGTGGTTTGTTTATTGTGAATCGAGCAATTTTTTCTCTGAATGGAATTTTCATGAGTCGAAAAACCTTCAGATATATAGATTTCTGTTGATTCCATTTATCCTTTCAATTGATACGCTTCGCAATTCATTTATACCAAACAATACCATAATTTATAACATAATTATTGTGAATTTGTTCATGAAGTATTTTACTCGAGTGTTATAAATAGCCGTTTATTTTGATTGACTGAAACAATTCAAGGTGAAACAAATAGTGAAATGCAATAAATTTTATATACATTCATTAGAAAATGAGATCATTTCTAACCTATGTTCTGGTTGAAAAGTGACAAATATTTCACTCAGGAGACAAGCTAGAAAACAACTTTCCCGACCTCATTTGAAATTCTCAAATCTCTTCGTTGTCTATTCAAAACGCCATTCAACTCTTGGAAATTTATGAAGTGATTGAATCCCGCTAACGTGAATGCACAAACGTGATTATGCAAAACAAACTAACTCCGACCCTGTGCTAAAGCTGACACACACTATTTCGGTGTCGAACATAAAAAAGAAGGTTTTTCCTCAAAACCCTAATTCTGTTCAAAAATTGAAGCCTCACCCAGTTTTCGAAAAATAAAACTTTACAACTTTTTCAGTCCTTTTTTAAGTACAGCATCTATCACACTGCCATTCATCAGGGTCAGTCCATTTCAATTGTTGAAAATGTCATCAATATTTCAGTTTCAGTGGGTAATATATGCATTATCTATTTGCAGCATTCCTCGTGACAAAACCGAAATTGGCGACATAGTATTGAAATTCCAAACGCATTCACCAAAAAGATAAACAAAATGTGCATACATGTACCTACAAATTTTCGATCTCTACGTAGGTAAATGGTATTAACCAATAATGACAATAGTAACATTTGTTGGTAGCTTCATGAAGTTCATCTATTTGCAATACTTGCTTGGAAAACGAAATATATTTAAATTGATAAACTATTATTTTGTGGTGGTCGATATTTGTTAGTAGTTTTTGGGTTTGTTCCTCCCACGATCTGAAAAAATAAGAATTAATTTTGAATCTATAAAGTGTAGAAGGGAGTTTTTTAATCTAGTGAGGTTTGTGTGTGTGTGGAAAAAATTTGTTGTTAGAGGGTAAGTAAAGAAAGTTAGTTGGGAATTTTTGGTATTTTAAAATTTTTAAAAATGAAAAAAATAATGGGAATTGATATGTATTTTAATTTTTTTGGAGTTTTTTTTGTTTATATTTTGGGTTTTTTTTTTTGCTAATTTTATAAAAATTGTTGGGAAAATATTTGAAAATTTCAGATAATTTTTATTGGAAAAAATAGGTATTAGTAAAGAATGGGGATTGCAGAGAATAGTGGGGGGGAGGGATGGAGATGGGTGGGGAGTTTGGGTGGGAAAGTTGGGAAAGGGAATGAATTTTTTTTACAGATATTTTTTGTTATAAATTATTTTTTTTGAGAGGTTTGGAGGGGGAGGATTGGGGGGTAAGGGGAGGGGGTTGCTTGTTGGAGGTGGTAGGATCGGGGAGGAATTTTTTCTTAGTCCCCCCGGCGGTTTTTGGTAGATTTTTCATATTCTTTCCTTCTCTTTTTGTATGTATACTATTAATACTTCCTAATTTGGAAGGTAGTAGGGGAAAAAAAAATTCAAATTGATCTTGCAAATATTCTTGTTTGTCTTATGGAATTAATTCGAATGATTCTGAGGGAAATAATATATAAAGATGAAAGTTTTTCTCTCGAAAAATGGGTCATTCAGGCCTTCAACTCGGTAAGTAATATTTTTCTCTAGAGAAAAATGATCCACTTTTCGTCGAGAAATGTGAAATTACGCGCTGCATGTTACTTCCTGTGTGGTGGTTTGTCGGTGCTGCTCCGTGCTGTGTCGGGGTCTTTTCGTGTTGTTTTTTTCCCCTTTCGCTTTACCTCTTCTGTCTTTTCCTTGCTTTTTTTTTTTTTGTTTAGTTTTTTTTTTTTTTTTTTTTTTTTTTTCTTTCCCCTCCCCCCGGGCCTTTCTTCCCCCTTCTTTTCCTCCCCCTTCTCAAACCTGAATTTGCGTTTGTCGGTACATAATTTACATTTCCCAATCGATGCCCCTTACATCTTGTGCGATACTCAAATAAAGTTATAACCTCTGCTGAAAGAGATGGGCTCAGTCAGCGAAGAGCAGACCACCCCGGGGGGGGGGGCAGGAAAAAAAAATCCAGACAGGAGGGCACAACCCCAAAACACAAGAGAGAGGGCGGGAAAGACCCGAAAGAGATCTGGGGCCCGTCCTGTGCCCCCCCCTGGTAAACCTGTGTCCCGAGATTTTTTTCGGCGAATTACATGAAATATTCCAATTTTGCTGGGTTAGACTACATATCAATTAGTTTAAAGGATCACTTTCGTGCCTAGGCAGTAAAAAGGGAAAGTATTCCGGATTCTTCTATCTTCGTCAATACAAAAAAATTTAAAAGATTCTATGAAACCAAGTAACATTTCACCGCCCCCCGGCTGGCCGCGGGAGCCCCCCCAAACTTTGATTGATACGAACCGTGCAGAAGTGGAACATGCATAGTTCTCTGGTGAATACCTATGTCGCGTATTGATTATATCCGTCAGAATTCTTAATCGTGAAATCCATCATCTCCGGGAACTTAAATAATAAATAAGTTTAAAGCATAACTCATCTAGAAAAATGCCTTGTTTATCATCCAAAAAATGTTGATACCCCTAGTTTGAATAACTTTTTGCCTTGGGGCCGTTTGAAGTCTTTTGTGGAGGTACTCACATAGCCAAAATCGATCTTCCAAAACTAGAGAGTTTGTGACAGTTCAATTCTTTATAGATCATATCCATATTTCCCTCAGTTTCGTCTAAATATCTCTTCTGGATACTCCGTAGACAAGGCGTTGAAATAATCACTTTTATCAGCCATTTCACATACAATTTCCTTGCAAGCAGGAAGAAAATGAATATAGATTGCAAAAAGACATTAAATGCCAGGACACAAGGAACCCAAATGTAGTGGTAAACCCGAATTTCTTAATTACGCATAATCCATTAAATTACCATTGTTGCTTATGGAAGTACGGTTTGTTTGTCCAGCAGGCTTTGCGTTTCTTGTGACGTCACATTCCGCCGTCTATCACAATAATCGTGAGCTTTCACTGAATAAACATCAAAGTTAAATCAGTGCCCTTCTGGGTTGACATTGAAATTTTTCTTTGAACATTTAAAAGATAAATTTGTTCCCAACGTCTCATGCTGAGCAGGAGGGGTGACAGGAAGTGATTTGACGTCTTTGGACCTTTCTTCTTCTTCCTTCCCCCTCCTCTCCAATCCAAATGTTCTTTCTACGAGTTGAAACTCCCAAATTCAACTGTTGCAACCCCGAAGTGCCATTTCAACATTAATTTTACTAGTGTAATGGAAATAAGGACTTTTTTTTGCCGAGGCAGCAATAGTTATAGTAACTAATTGATGAATGTCTGACTTTGGGCTAACGATAATCAATAAATTTTTCAACGAGTACAACTTTCAACTGAACTTTCATTCGATCCAGAATTCCCAATAGTTTTCATTACCTTTAGCAAAAATGACAATATAAAGATTTTCGTCCATCTCAAGCGATAAATCCCCGCGGGCACGGCTGCTTGTTGTCTAAACGGCACGGACATATATCTGGCGATTTATTATTTCCTGTCTAGGCGGAAAATAAGGACTCGAGCAGCACAGTAGTTTACGCAAAATGTCTAAGGGGTACAAAATCCTACCTTCTTCCCCTTTCCCTTGGGAATTCGTGAATTACAGCTGCTTTTCCGGCGTAGGCATTTTCGGGCTGGTAAATACCCGGTAGGTATCAAAAATACCCCGCAAAATTATCGGTCATTTTGAGCTCTTGAAAGTTACCATTTCGATTTATCATACCTGCAAACCTTTCGGGATTATTGGCACTTTATTACCCCCATTAGTTCTGAGTAGTACCCACCGATAACTCAAAAATCGTTGGTTATCCATAAATCGAAATCGTAATTCGATTAAGAACAATCTGCATGTACGCTCATAGATCAACGGCACGAAAAATCCACATGATGGCACAAACTCAACAGTTCTCATTCAATTTTTACGGCATTTTTTACTGTTTCATTTTTCGCTCCTTCTGATGTTATTCCTATTGATCAAGTTACTCACCACAAAAGCACAGAGTAAGAAAATTTGAAGCACTTTCCACATTTTCGATTCAGCACAAAAATGTCCGCTGGCTTGAGGAATCAGTTGATGAATGAGGAAGACAAGGAGAAATGTTCCAAACAATAATTGCCTATCAAGCTAAAAGTAATTTGAATCAAAGGTAACCTTGTCTCGCATTGAAAAAATTATACAAATAAACAATCGAGCGATAAGGCCATCGTTATTATATAGAAATGACAATTCATAACATCATTGTACAAGCTAGGGTACTCCTAAAAATATTCACCTAATGCATTTTTCCTGTTCATGATAAAATGCACACTTCTTGGTTATTATCAGGATGTTGATTCATGACTCTTAGTTATTACGGCAATAGACATAATCGATGACTAATTGAATCTCCAATTGCCGATCAAGGTCTGAAACGAAATGGACATGTTTTACAATGATATGCATTATTATTATTATTTTCATTGGACCGAGGATGACAAGTCTCTGACATATTATTGATATTTAACATCAATATAGTTCAAACCATTTCGGAAGTAAATCCCGCAAGGAGTATATCTTTAACAATCACACGTGTTTAATGAATTGCAATAATGAACTGTTTTCAATTGACAAGGTTTGTATTGGTGAAGGGCGACTAATTTCTTGCCGTGGCACAGGAAGCAGTTTTTCAGAAACCCCTACAGAACTCAAATATACGAAATTTTCTTATAACGAAAGCAATCTAAAATGTCAAGATACTGTACCAGCTAAAAACACATTAGATAACTATTGATTTTTCTGAAAAATGATGTACTACTATATTTCTAATCGTATACGAAAGAAATTTTTCGAATCGGAAATTGTTACTGAGAAATTTGAATACAAACTACACTCAGCATGTCGAATAATATATACCAAGGAAAAAACATATCCAATGATTCTTTGTTACATTTTTTGTTCAATGTTTGTAATTCAATACTAATAATAATTTAAATGCACATATTATAGATATTTGTAGATACTGATAGCATGTTTTGTTCTTTTTATGTTGATTTTGCACTAGGACCAACAATTATTATGAAGTTGGGTCACGTGAAGTTTCGAACTTACAAAGAAATACCAAAAATTGTAATGAATGAAATGTATAACCAACCAAGAAATAAATTGAGGAAATAACCCATGTTGAAAATCTGAGTAAAGTTTCTGACATTTCTGTGTTAGAATTATTCATTTTGAAATTTTGGGAATTAAAGGTGCCCCACCCTTGAACTTTCATAGGATCCAATTTTATGAAATATCTATACTAAAAAATCCATGTGGTGAGAACTATTCGGGAGACACTGAGTGATGTGCAGCACATTTATTAGATTTTCGATGTAGGTGTACAAGAAATTGCAATATGGATTGTACATATAGAAAACAATCACAATGTTCACATGCTTCGAGATTCATTTAAATTTTCAGAGTTCATGAAAACATTTCTTCTGTTATATCGATTCAAAGATCTATATTATTTTTGAGGAATCATTTTAGCATTTTTTTCTCAGAAGTGATATATGGCTTTCGAATCTTTCTTACTCATCTCATTTCTATCTAGGAATTTCATCTTTCATATTTTGTGAATAGGGCTCCTCGAACCAATTGCAGCAATTTTTTGCAGATTCTGCACTCGAGATAAGGGCATTCTTAATTGAACTCGACGTTTTCATATTTGAAGTCCACAGAAGACATTGTCTGGACGTACAACTGAAAATCTCCTGGATGTCTTAATAACATCTAAAACGTATATCAGATGTACATTGGGTGTTCTCTTGCTATTTGTGATTATCAGCAAATCACATTCACATTTATTTCTACATTCAACACATTAAACTCCCATACTCCAGTCATTATATACATTTGGAAATGCAAATGAACCGAGAAAGCCAAATTTTAGATATTATGTTGGGGGGGGCTAGAAAAACTTTAATTTCAATTTTGCGCCCAAAAGACCCTTGTGGTTTTCCCCCCATCTGGAAAAAGGGTTAAATATATGGTTTTTTTATCTTTCCCCGGTCCCCCGTTGAGATACGAAATTTTGTATTGAATTCTTTTTTTTTTCTTTTTCCACGATCTACAATTAGGTTTCTATTCTTTTTTCCCTTCTCGTTCTTCGTTTTCGAGATCGAAAAAAAAAAACTTAAGTGGGGAGAAAAAATTTTTTTTTTCTTTTTTTTTTTTTTTCCGGAAAGAAATTGAGAAATATTTGAAAATTAAATTGTAGAGCCTGTCCCAACCCTAAAATTTTTTTTTTTTTTTTTTTTTTCCCACAAAAGTTCCCCCCCCCCGCGCGCCCCAAAGCCGCCCCCCCCGCGCCCCACTCCGCGTTGTGCGTTTGGGCCCCTGGGGGCCTTTGAGAATTGGGTACCCGATTTCCCTAATTTTTTTTCCTTCTTCCCTTTTTTTTTTTCTTTTAAAGTAAAAATTTTGTTTTTACATCTCTTAAAACGAAACAGGGAAACACAAAGAGACCCGGGGACCCGCAACACACCGGGGGCGCGGGGAAAAAAAAAAAATAAACTCTCTTTTTTCCATTTTTCCTTTCGTACTTACACACCCCACTTGGAGGTTTACCACGCCCCCCCCCCCGGCGGCGGCCGCCCCCGCCGTTTCCCCCGGGAGCCCGAAATCCACCACCCCCCCCCCCGCCCCCCAAACCCAAAAAACAAGTATTATCTCCCCCCGGGCCCCCTTCCTTCCTTCCTTTTTTAATATTATTTTTTTCCCCCCCCCCCCCCCACCAACCGCCCCCCCCCCCCACCCCCCCTCCCTCCCTTTCCATTTAGAACGGGGGCCCGGCATAGTTTCTTAGGACCCGGGGGGTGGGGGGGGGAGCGAGGGGATTGATTACCTTCTCCCCACTCCCCCCCCCCCCCCCCCCCCCCCCCCCTCCCTAATTTCTTCATTTTGTTGTGGAAAAAGAGAAGGTGATTTTTTGGGTGGGTGGGGGGGGAGGAAATGCTTCGTTTTTTTTTTCCTTTTTTGTGTTGTGGGGTGGGGCGAGACCGCCGCCCTCGTCGCGTTGTTCTTTTATTTTCTTAACGATGAGATGATGATGATTTTTTTCTTCTCCCCGCCCCTTCCTCCTCTTTTCCTGGCGTTTTACCACGTCTACTCGCCCGAGGGGCCGGGGGGGAGGACGGGGCACCGCCAAGAACACGAAAAAGAAGAAAAAATGGGGGAAATTATTATTTTTTTTTTTTTTTTATTATTGGTGTTGGATATTTAATTGTTTTGTATTTTTTTTTTGTTTTTTTTTTTTTTTTTTTGGTTTTTTTTTTTTTTTTTTTCTTTTGTATTGATCCGACGGGGCGGGTGGAGAAAGCGGGGAGCGAAACAATCACCCCCTTCTTCTTTCTTTTTTGCGTTGCGGGCGGGGGGTGGTAATATTAATTAAAAAAAAAAAATGTATAATTAGTTTGTAGGTGTTCGTTCTTTTTTTTACATCTTTTCCTTTTATTTTTGTTTAGAAAGTAGGAAAAGAAAAAAAAGAGTTTCTAATTATATTTTCTCTTTTTTTTATTGGTTGTTTTGTTTGTTGGTTCCGGGAGAAGGATAGGGGATGGATGATTGTTGGATAATTTGTAGATAGGAAATAAAAAAATAATTATTAATATTTTTAGGAATTAGAGTGGTATCTGAAAAACGGAGAATTGAATGATTTTAAAAGTTTTTGAATTTCCCTGGGTGGTTGGGGGCGTAAATTTTTGATTTTTTTGTTCTTTTCCACTTCTACATTTATCCCCCACACCCCCCCCCTCTCTACTTTTTCGCTTTTTTCCCTCGTTTTTCCCTCTTACTTCTTCGTTTTTCTTGCGGAGCCACGCATTTGCCGTGAACAATATCAAAACATATTTTCATAACTATCCGTGTTTCAACCGTCAATAAAAAACTGGCCAAGTTCAATTATATCATTGACCTTGATTTCTAAGCGGGGTTGTCACACGATTGAATACGAATTAATCATAATAAGTAGAGCCCAAGCCATTAAGAAATATTATTACACTGACTTCCAATATGAAACATTGTATCTATTTTCACCTGTGTCTCCACAGTGTTGTCACAAATCTTTTTTGCTTCTTAATATATTCAAATCGAAACCGTATGGAAAAATGGTTTCTTTCGACTGGCACCGGCGTTATTAGGTTTTTTCTATGTGGATTTCAATATGCCAGTGCCATCTTCATATTTATAATATACTTCTTCCTGATACTACTTTATTTTCTATTAATTTGATGTGTTTTGTATACATTTTATCGTTCATAATTCGGGGAATGATTAGATGCCAGTAACATATTTTTTAGACTTATTTTTCACAGTTTGTTCAGGAGGGGATATGAATCCTTATCCATTCCTTCAAATGATATTTCCATATTCTTACTGCATAAACATTGGTTCCATTGACTCCACGTAGTTCTTCCTGCCCTGAATGGATAGCTGTTACCTCTCATTGGTAATATTCGGAAAAAGGAACCTAGAAAATCTTTGAAAATATCTTGAGAGCGGTAGCTTGTTTAATAGTTGATTTTGGCGATTATAATCAACAAAAACAGCTTCGATTAGTTCAAAGTTTTTCTCAAATCATTGTAGAAATGATGGACATACAATTCGAGATACAGTGTATTCGTATGTCCAGCCCAGTGCCACTGAAGAGGCCAATGACAGCTGACAGAGCATTGGATTAGTGAATACAATGTTTTCAAACATCGCAATTCTGATTTCATTAGATATTGTTCAGAAAGATTTGATAATGAGCAATCAAGGGAAGGCTCACAATTCCCTTGTAGGGGGCGACATGTTGGATTGCACCTTGAAATCGATTTCTCAATGATACTTCGAAATATGCCGAACGTCCGCCATGAGCGCCATCTGGCGGTGAAAGTTGAAGCCTTCTTTTTCTCAAACATCATGTGAGTATTTCTACCAAGTTCATCCCAAATTTTTACTAAAACTGTTATAAGTGGACGCACCAGGGACAAATTTGAAAATGTTACCACTAGTTCCTTGTGTGTGTTCGAAAGTCTTATGATCTGTTTTTTCCTGAGAGATATTTTTTATGCATTTATTCTTCTACTCGAGCTATCGTGAAGTTATCATTTTCAAATACGGTCGACGGCCGACGTCGTGTAGCATTTTAAAAGAAGCTGTAAGAGTCGATATTCAGCTGGCACATTGCAGGAATACCTATCGACCAGATGATATGCAGGAAGACGTACAGCTTGAGGTGCAGTGTTGCATAAATAAATAATCCTCAGTTGACAATTGTCTGTTATGCATCAGTTTTTATGGGTATTAGTAGAGGAATAGTATATTGTATATCAGGTAGGAATGTTCGGCTTTTCCTATGAGGTAAACATACTATTTTTCCGCAAATTGTTTAAAAATCGAATAAAATTATTTGATTTTGAACAAATCGCGAATGATTTCATTCACAAATGAATTGTGGTTTGGAATCCGTAATAAAATTATTTGGGCTGCCATGGAAACTGTTATCAATCATTTGTAGAACCCTTACGACTGTAATTTCCTAGCGATTTGCGGAAAAATACATAATTCGAAGGAGTTGGGAAATGGTAGTTTAAACAAAAAGAGTGGATGGGGCCATATCCATTCGAGTTATACAGCTGATTTTTTCTTCTACCAGAAGTCAAGTACCTATCATAATGATAATCGATTTCAGATATAGAGTTACTCTATATATGTGCGTAATATTTTTGGGTGGGGACACAGAGAAAAATGCAGAATCACTGCGAAGGAAAAAAAGGCTCTACAAGATGTTTGCCTAGTCGTCGTGACAATGTATGTTAGAGCTTGGCTCGAATGCATAGTGGCGATCAAAGCACCTAACCAAGATTTGCGCTTTTTGAAGAGGTTAAAAGAGTACGAAAAAGTCGACGCAACAATTTCTAAAGCTTCTATTAGCAAATTTAGTCATCACTTATGGTATTTACGTGAAGAGACGGTCATTCTGTCACTGTTTGATGATGAAGTTGCTAACCAAACTAAAAGGAAAATGATTACCAACTTCGACAGGGACAAAACCTCAGATTTCAGCAAACGCTATGACCCGTCGAAGGAAGAACTGACTTTGAAGTTGTTTGGTAAGTTAAATCGACTTTTTGTGATATTTTCAAATCTCTTGTTGATTTTCTTGTTTGCTCCTACAACTGCATCTTTTCTTTTTTCAGGGATAAAACATTGGATGATTTTGTATCGGAGAAGAGGAAACAATTTCTAACACGACTGCAGATCGACGACAGTTTTCTGAAGGGAAATAATGCTGCTTTCCTGGAAGCTAAAAAAGAAGAATGAGTAATTTGAGAGTTGTGAATGATACTGCAGAAAGGGCTTTTAAATCAATGCAAGATTTTGATGGACTTATTACGGCTGAAGAAGAACAAAAACAGTTCTTGCTGCGCTCTGTCCAGGAACAGAAAATTATATCCGGGCAGTAAAGAAAACTACTCTGAAAAGAAGTTACCATGACTGATTGTTATTTTTACTTTAAGTTTTTAATCGAATATTAAATGATCATATCATCCAATCCTTCTACTTTCACCTTCACAAACTTATTTCTCAATGCATTTATAGTGATTTTATAGCAGACCGGAATATCAAGGATTCCTTTACTAAACTTTGAAACACTGGTGGCAATTTTTGCTAGAAATATGAAATATCATATTTGAGCATTTTATAGCATTAGTAAAAAATGTAAAGGGGATAAACATTTCGAAAAAAAGAGGGAATTTTTTTTGTCATATAAGGGAAATAGAGTATCTTTTCGTTTTATTTATGAAAAACTCAATGAAAAAAAATCATTGAATCCAATATTTAATTCTTGCCGACGACATCTTCCGGAAATTTCAAGAATTAATAGTACCTGAAAAGTTATAATTGAGATGCCTAGAAGTCCTGGTGACTCAACTGATTAGATTTTGTTTAGATTTTTGTGGCGAAAAAAAAAAATGGCCGCTTTTAAGGTTTTCCCCTTTTTTTTGTGGGGGGGGCGTTGTTTTCATTTTTTTAATTTGGGGGAAAGTGTTAAGGTTATTTTCATATTGTTTTGTTAGTTTGAAATTTTTTTGTTTTCGATGTTTTTTTCTTGTTTTTTTTTTGGTTTTTTTGTTTTTAAATATGGAAACGTTGTTTTTGGGTTTTCTTTTTCCCCCCCTTTTTCCTTTGGTTTGCTCTTTTTTTCCCTTGCCAAAAAAAAAAAAAGGGAAAAACCCACTGTGCACTTTTTTTTTATTTTGGGAAAATTTCTTGTGAGAAGAGTGAGAAGAGGGTGTTGTTGGCATCTGTGTATATTGTGGTGGAAACCCTAAAATATCTTAAATATCCAAAAAAAAAAAATATATTCATTTTTTTCCTCTTTTTCCCAAAATCTACAGAGGGAAAAAAAAACACCACGGCGTTTCCCCCAGTTATAATATTCCAATCGATCAAAAAAAGTTTGGTTTTCGTGAGACTCGAACCAACGACTATACAATGAGGGCATACGTCTTAACCAACAAGGCCATTCAATTTCTTTATTTATATTTTTTGACTAGTATTTCATATTCGATACCTCAATTTTCTTGTCAAAATATTTTTTCATTCCTTTCGTTATTCAAATTTTTTTTTGACTTATATTTCATATTCGAAATCTCGTTTTTTTTGTAACAAAAGTATTTTCTTTGATCAATCAATCCCTGATTTAATAATTGACCAAAAATTTGTTTTTGTTTTGTTTTTTTTCTTCTTTGTTTTTTTTTTTTTTCCTTCCCTCCCAGCAAGCGGGTTTAAAAGAAATAAAAAGAATGGGAAAGGGAGGCCCAACCCCTTATTAAGGTCATTTGAACTGTACAATTTCAGTTAATTTAATTTATTAATTAATTTAATATTAATTTATTATTTATTCAATAGATTCATGACTAGAATCACTCATTTTTGTGAATTAATCTGTTACAGAACACACTGAAACACTGATGAATACAATGAAAATGATGACACATTGACAGTAGCAAAATTTTAGAATTCGCAAAGGAAGCAGTGATTTTGAATATGAAATGTTAAACCTAAATACGATCGAAAAATTGAGATATTGCAATTATTGTTAACATCCATTTTTGCGATTAATTTTTATTTCTCTTGAAGACAATTCGCTAGAATCATTGATTTTTTCAAAATGTTTTCTTCAAAATTTCCAAAGCCAAAAGTAGTTCATGAAATAAAAACGTGATTTGTCGGGGATGTGGTTTTAACTCTTCCTTTCTTACTCTATTGGAACCTGGAAACATACGAATGGAATAAAACTAATAGAATGAAATGAAATTGGCGGGAATGGTTTGAAAACAACTATTGGCACATCGCAAAATATTGCTATATTTTAATTGTTAGATGTTATGGAATTCTAAGCTGTGATCTGCAGGTTCTTGGTCCTGATGTTTCGTCTGCATCTGAGTGGAGCAGAACCTCTAGAGCTACCCTCTTCTTTGCGAATTTTGTTTTGCTTGTGTTCTTCAATGGCCTTCCTTCAAAGCCATAGGTAATAACTTATACTTCTATCGAGAACTCGTGTTCTGTCGAAGCCAATATGAACAGAGTGTACATTTTCCTGAATTTTCCCTAAGTGTAATTTGGAAGTAATTCAATATCATTCTGATCTCTGCTCATTTGAAATTACTACAGACCATTTCAATTTTTCCACCATCATTTTTTGATTGAGGTTCATTTCAGTTTTCTTATTTGTATTTTAGTGCCTCATTATATTCTTTACCGAATATCTTTCCAATTTTCATCATTGATTTTGTTTCAACACTTGCTCATTCAATTGCATCATCCTCATTTTTGAATTGATATAGTATGATATTGCTTCAATGTGCATTTCCCTTATCTCCTCTGAATTTTGATATTTCCTCTGGCGGTCAAATAACATCTACTTCTTGTATGACTATCACTAGTCAGTTCACAAAACCGCTACACGTATTTCACTATACAATATCTTTTTCACCAAAGTATGAAACGACTGAAGAAGCTATTGTATAGTGAAACAAGTGAAGCGGTTTATCAAACATTTTAGTGATAGTTCCTTTAGTTTCTTGATTCATTGAATTTCTTGACAGGCTCAAATAGGGAAAATTACAGGTCTAGGTACTGGAAGATCGAATCGATACTGCCTGACAAGGAAGATTGTCAACCACATTCTGTTATTTTATACTCGTAAACTAGAACGGGACAATGTCAGTAATTGTTGCTGCCCAAGAATAATCTGATTCGAAGAATGTGATATATTTCTTTCACGTAAGATCTTCAGATTTTCTGAGGTCATGCATTTATCATTCAATGTCCATTCACTGAGCTCATGTTGACATTGAAGCGAAGTGATCGTCATCGTGTTATCCTCCAGAACCGACATAGCTTCGAAATTCAAACCGATAGTATTTTTTTATTTGATGGACCTCAACAGTGAAATGAATGACCCGCCAGATAAGAGTATCTGTTAGCAGAGCGAAGTTCACTAGATGAATAAATAATAAACGACAACACCAATCACCATAGTTACGATAAATCCAAGTACAACATGTTTCAAAAATAGTGGTTTCCTTCAGATAAATTACAACCATGTGCGGAAAAATCTCTGTCATATAATGTTTGGAATGAAAATCGAATTTCAAAGGAACACAAATAAAATTTCTCAAATTAATACTAATTTATGATATTATAAAAAATCAACTGCCCCTTCTGCCGAAATTTTGCTCAAAGATGTTTTTTTATATTTTTCGATTCGGAGAAGTGAAAACCCAAAAAATATGGGTCAGCAATGATGCTTCGTCATAGCAAGCTACCCCACCTTTACGGACTTATAAAAATCATATGGCTGCACCTCTTAGGTCACTCATCAGCTCCAGAAATCATGTTATCTGCAAACGAGATTTTTACAAATCAATCCATCAGCCACTACAAAAAAAAATTCCTGTGCTTTGCGAATAAATCTGGACTTTATTTTGAAACCTTGGAGGAAATCGAGATAAGAGCAGAACACCTAGTATTGTTCCTACGTAGAAAGCTCATACCCCAATGTTCCAGTTGAAGAAGCACTCGAGATCATCCACTTAAATCTAGAAGAGGACGATGGTTTGTTGAAAAAAATCTACTAGTAGGTGGCATCATGAATCTACTGGAATGCGGATTTCAAAGTAGCACTCCCAGATAAAAGATCGTTTCTGTATCCAAAATATTTGAATCACTATCACCTGCTATAGTGTTTATCAGACATACTGGAAGAAGCCCAGCATCTGTTTGAGATACGTAGATGACACATTGCATGAAACCAATAAATCGTATTCGACTTGAGAAAAAATCCTTTTCGCTCTGAATGCTTCCATGCTGAATATAACCTTAACACAACTCTTCTATCAAAATATGAGCAGATATATTGATACCGTTCTAGATTTTTTCATAAATAATCACATTTTTTATATATATTATATATATATATATTTTTATATATATATATATATATTTATTATATTTTTATTAGATTGAAATGAAACTGAGCCGTATCAAGATTTGACACATTGGAATCTTGTTCACGTATCAAACCTTTTCTACGCCTTGTCACTTACTCTTGGGCACATGCGCAATATATAAGGGTGTCGCTAGTTCCATATTCTTAACAATTGTATATGCATAATTATTTTATATAATTATTTTCGCCACCTTCGTTCACTCTTTACCTATCTTTGTCTTACTTCCTATTATTGTTTTTCTTTTCTTGTATGAAATTTAGTTATCAATATTGGTATGAGCAGGTATAATTTCACGCGTGAAATTTCTTGTATTCCTCATAAGATACATTACTTCCAAACCTGTATATTTTTTGCACCGGTAAAAATAAAGGTTTCAGTTGAACACATAGACATTATTAAACACTTGGAATTTTTTTTATATGCAGATTCACACGAAAGGAAAGCCCTGTAATGTTTAAAGAACACCGCGTGAATCAAGGGACATGAGATACGAATCAACATTCACTTTGAATTTTTGAGGTTTGTAAGCCTCAAAAACTTCTTTCGGCAAAGATCTCCAAAGCCCAGCTGTTCTATTGAAAAAAGATCCCTGAGCAAGAGAGGTTTGACAGGTTTCCAAATTCACAACAAAAGGTGGAACAATTGATAACAATTCAGAAGAGCACCTACCGTGAAAATATCTAATAAATATATCTAATTTCGGATTCTAGAACTTTTTTTGAGTGAACCTTCTTTCGATTCTCTGGCATTAGCATACGCATCCTATATTCCGGTTGGTATGGAAATGAGCATAATAATGACGTCATTTGCCAACCAAAGTGACGTGACAGCCAGTCCAGGCCCAGTCTATGGTTTGGCATGACAATCATCTGATTGAAACTTTTCCTAGAGATCAATTACCCTAACACCAAACTGATATTTTCGCACTCGACGCGCGTTTCGCTAACAAGGTTAGCATCTTCAGGAGAAGAAATTTCTCCTCTCAGAGAGAAGATGCTAACCTTGTTAGCGAAAGGCGCGTCGAGTGCGAAAATATCAGTTTGGTGTTAGGATCTTTGATCTCTAGGAAAAGTTTCAACTTTCACACCAAAGGTTCCAAAACTCATCGTTTAATCATCTGATTATTGGTTAGTAGATTCTTAATTTTTCTTTGCTGCCAAACAAGGCAGCTGATCAATATGAATTTTACTTCATAATTCGAAAGGAGTAACAACAAGTCGTACTCAACAATGTAAGTATATCATCGACAAGCAAATCGTCTGATATTCATGAAATTGCATACAATGAATTTAGAAATCAGCAATATCAGCACAAAGTGAAATGATTTAACGAAAATGACGTACTTTGATGAGTAGCTGAATTAACATAAAAAAATATGTCGTCGGTATTATATGGAGCACGCATTCCATATTGAGAATAACTGCTTTTGTAAGTTTTGTCTTTGAGGTTGTAATGAAAGTTTCCATTGTTCAGTATAAACATCTCCACTATGGAGTCACCAGAAATTATGGTGTTCAAAACATACGTGAAGTCATTCATTCACCTGTTACATCACATACTGTTTTCTTTTTCATCAATATCAACACAGTTGTAGTATCATCTACATAACCCTCAGTTTCGTTTTTCCTGAAATCAAACGATATTCACGATGGAAATTTCTCACTGTGAAGTGAATCTGTGTGTGGTACCCGTATCTTCAACAGAACTTCGTTTGCGAAACAGCCTGTATAACATGCTGCATTATTGAAGGCGATAACAAGACTTAATACGGAAAGATGGCTAGTAACAATTAGTTCTGCCAATTGTTTCGTCCACGACACAACAAAGACGGGCACATACCGAGTTCGAAGATGGCTTCAAAAATAAGTTTGGCTTTCCTTGCCGTTATCGTGGTGCTTCATGTAAGTATTTCCCAATTTCAAATCGTTGAGTAATAATATTATTATAGTAGATAGTGACCAAATATTCATGATATAGAATGCATTAGGCAATATTCGGGAAACTGTTGCATTGATTAAACCTAATTCTAGAACTGACATTTGAAAAATTAATGGAAATAATATATGTTATCACATTATTATATTTTATTTGAGAAAAAACCTGGGAAATGAATATTGTTTGCTAAAGAAAAGACTTTGAAGTTACAATTTGGCATAGAATTTTTTGGGACGGATGAAAACTGTTGGGAAATATTTCATATCAGATATTCTTACCTTTCAACTAGCAAAAAATCGGTGTACCTTCAAATGATTCAAACGTTGCAAATATCGATATTGCACCTCGAGAAATTATTTCCCAATTATTGGTACAATTATATACAGTGAGGAAAGAAGTCATTTCATTTTGTTGTAGATTTCAGGGACCAGTTTCAACAATTGAAAATATTTGAGAGTTACTGATTATGCTGGAAAAAAATTGTTTTATAAATTTTTAATATTTAGCATAAAGCCAACTTCATTGAAAACAAACAATGTTCAATACGTTATTACGAAAGATATATCTCAGTGTGAGTGCTTTCAGAGAATGGTTTACTATATACATGGTTCATTCGAAATTTGGCGCATTTATACTACTTTTTAATTTTGAGAAAATGCAGATCACAGGTAAAAATTCCCATTCATCCGGAAGTGATTTCACCCTTTTTTTCTTGCCTCGAAATATTCGAATTCCATTGTGGAATTTCCTCTACATCGACTGAAAAACAGATGATAGTTATTCAAATGAAAACAGTTTCGTACCATGTTTTCAGAACGAATTGTTAAGAATTGTGAAACATAGCTTATTTGTGACTGTTAAGTTTCGATAACTACGAGAAAATGTATAGCTTTCAAAACAGAAAACAAGGGGCTTTTGGGATTGCACGAAATTTCCTCAAAATTTGCTGAATATGCAAAAAATTCTCAAGAATGGCAAAGTCACCTAACTCTAGAAAATTCAGATATGAATTGAAATTGTATCTTGTCGAAAAATTCTGCTATTCTGTTGAGAGATACTTGATACCTACATTTAGAATATTCCGTATATTTTCATATATCGATTCAAATCTTCTATGTATATAGTCAGGAGCATAAAACATCTCAAATCATTTGTAGTGCAATAAAAGTAATAAAAGTAGTTTGAATTTCTATTAGTACCCTATAAACATAAGGAGTTCATAATCACACATCTTCGAGATTATTGGTGCTAGTAATCGCACGTCAAAAAATAGGACCACGTTTATCCTCAGCTCATACAAATTTTGACAATCTCAGGGCTGACGTCTGAAGGGAAAGTTTGCTAATTCACAGAAAATCTCATCATTAACATCGTATTTGTGGCTGTTCATCATTGGGATTTAGTGATTACACTCATTTGGGAAAACTTTCCATAGAGATCCATTATTACACTAACACACTCGTCCTCGATGCAGGTTTCGCCTACAAAGTTAGCATCTTCCAGTGCAAGAGATATTGTTTGATGTCAGGGTGAACTTTGGCACCAAAGGTTTCAATATAACCATTCACATCAATTCGTATTTTGATTTGAATTTTCCATTCATTTTCTTTATTTTTCGAAATTTTCCTTCTACTTATGAATCTTTGAAATTATTTTGCTGATATTTTCCCTCAACACTTGTTCAAAAAAATTTTGTCAGCCCATTTCCCTCTCTTTTTTCATTTATTCGTGATTTTATCCATTTTCTTTCTATCATAATCACAATTTCGATTGTATTGTCCTTTTTTTCGGATTCCATAATATTATTTCGACCGATTTTTGTTTTCAAGCAGGTATTCAATGGTTTAGAGATGCAAGTTTGATTTATGCGTCTTGAGAATAATTGATATTTTTTTTCAGTTAACACAGGCCACCATAGTTCGTAGGGACGCACCAGAGGAGAAGCCAGCTCCTGAGAAGAATGCCGCTCAAGCTCTGGATGAGGCTTTCCAGAATTTCAAATCGGGAATTGATGATTTTGTTAAGAAAGTAGAGGTAAGAACTGTGATTATTGGTACTCACTCCTGTCATTTTTCAAACTACCAAAAGATATTTCGTTCCTTACATTTGGTCTATCAAGATGACACTGAAGTGAAAGGAAACCACATGAATCTCGAGACTAAACATGTCAGGATCAAGAACTACAGCAAATATTCTTCGTGATAGCACTTCTTCATGACTTTACCTTGTTGAGAAAACACTAATAAGCATCAAGTTCAAACCTCTCTTGTTCAACTTTTCCTAGAATTAATATTATTCAGTTTCCAAACAATATAAAAGGAAAATAGGTCGAGATTATTTGACAAATATCCCAATATTGCGCAGGTATAAACAATCAAGCATCACTTGAGGCTATAAAGTCAAACACATTTCCTGGGAAAACTTGCACACATTATTTGAGTAACTCTGATAGGATGCCAGGTCATAAGGGAAATGAGCAAGCCAATATGCATCGAAAATATGTTTTTTCCGTAGATAAAACGAGATAGTATCTTAAATTTGTGCTCCTACATGGCCGCTTTATGGAAATTCAACCTCAAATCGATTAGTTAATTCATTTTTATTCTATTCCAAACGTCCAAATAGAACAAGTTCTGGTATAAGAAAGTTCCACAGACTTGTAGTACACCCTTTATTTCTTCAGGTATTTTTACGAAATCTGGAATGTCGAATATGGTCACAAAGAGACATCAACGTTTTATTTTAAAATGAATCACCCTGTACATCATTACATTTTGGAAATGTACATAATTATCTAAATCCAATGATACCACATACCTGATATTTTCTTCTATTACTCAAAAAGTGCTTCTTTATGAGTATATTAAATGATCCTAATTTCGTGAAAATAGCAAAAGAAATGAAGAATTAGCGAGGGGTGTATCACAAATCTGAACTCCGCTCTTCAAGACTCTTGAAGTAATTTCCATCACGACATTCTCACATTATCGTGCTAGGTATCGTTCAGAGTACACCGCTGATTAGTAACTGCAATTTGCCGATATTTCCTATGAATTGGCTGCATATACAATTTTACGTTTCTGTTATGAACATATGGCATTTTCAACCCATTTCTGTTATCAATACGATATCCAACAATATATTCAATAACAACTAACAGTTTATCGAATCGCAAAGAGTTGCTAGACAACCCGCGAGGACCTAAACGAAGTCTAAAGGGGTTGAGTAGGGTGATCTTGCCGGCCACGTCAAATATGATATTTTTTCGATTGCACCTACTAATGATATAGTGGACTCTTAAATTCTATCTACGTGATTTCGAAGGTTCAGACTGTTGTTCATCAATAAACATTGATATTTATCTGTTTGCGTATCGTATACTATTTCACCACCTATTTTGAGATTTGGAGTTATACATCTCATATTTTTCTGTTTGAATATTATTCAGATAGTTTTTGAATATTTTCAACATGCATGTTCTTCGGATCTGTTTAGCTTTCATATGCGTTTTCACTTTTATCCATGTTTTATCCTGATAATCATTAATCAAAATCCTGATCATTTATCAATTTCAGGATCCCTTTATTCTTCGGATTGTTTGTGTTTTATACAACTAAATTCCCCCAAAGTGATTCTATATTCGAAATTATTTGAATTCGTTTCAATGTGTTGATGGAAAATGCATTCGTTGATTTTTTTGCAGGACAATGAATTGGTGCGAAATTTAACATCAAGTTTCAAGACATTCTCTGAAAACGTGCAGAAGAAGGGGCAAGAATTCGTGGATAAATTGAAAGCTGATACCAAGAAACAAGAAGCAAATTGAAATTGATTGTAGTTGAGAATTATGTTGATAAAATGTTATTCAATGAAAGCACCATCAAGTGAGAAATAAACCAATACTTTCTATTTTTATTCATTCTGTTTCTCTATTACCGACAGGCTCAATTAACAAGACATGGCTGTAGCTACAAGTTATAAATCAATATTCAATTTTCAACAAAAAATATGCTAGTTTGTTGGTGTAACTTTAGAACTCTAGTAGAAATGTTTTTCATTTGCATAGCCAAACGTCCTGGACTCGGGTACATAGGAAGAAAGGATAATAAGTGAAAGGGACACTCCTAAAGATTTCCTGAACATGTTTCTCTTTTCTGTCGATTTATGAAATTCATGAAAGTATTCGATGAGAAGAAGAATGAACAAAATGTATTCAAAATGAAGAAGAATCTGATTACAAAACGAATAGGACGTTATAATCCTTTCTCTATACCTATTTTGCAATTTGTATACTTCAATTGGCGCGATATTTTACTATTACATAACCACACAAGTCGCGGTTTTGCAAACACGTTGTTGGTGAGAATCATACAGAAAACTGTAGAATCAATTCTTTTGGAAGAGACACCTACAGAATGTGATGAGAGAATTGAGACGAGATACGAGTATGTCAACGCAAGAAAAGGATGAAGTGAAACAATTGAAACTGTTTTAGAGGTATATAATCAATCATGAAATCATTCAATACTTCCAAACAGTTCTCGTTCATTTTGGTCATTTGCTAAAACTTCCTTCAGTTCATGTTTTCAACCAACCACTGCCCCACAAAACGCGAATATATTTGCTAATATGTTTGCTGGTAATTTTACTTTGGACTCAACGGGAAAAGAACTCCCGAATATCTCGCCTGTCGACGGTCATATGCCTGAAATGTTTTTTCACCAACAGAATACAAGAAATATTGATGAACCTGAATAGAAACAGAAGGCTCGCGGATCTGATGAAATCCCAGCAATTGTTCTTGAAGTGTATGCCCCAGAATTAACACCGATACTTTGTGAATTGTGAATTCAGGCCAGTCTCCTTCATTTGTATCGACGAAAGCAAATGAAGGATTTACTTCTGTGAAGAAACCTGCACTGGCACCGGTCGGATATAGTTCACGGCCCTTCGTGGTATTAGCCAGGGGAGTAGTTGTTTTCTGACAGGTGCCAGCCGAAACCTACTGTGTAAGTAATTTGAGACTGGCCTGAACAGATTGTTCAAAAAATGATTTGATTTAACGGCAGTCTTCAAGTATGCCCACTAAATGTTTTTACATTTTCCTCGCAGGAGGAATGGGCGAATTCGGTTTGCTTTTGGAATACCTCGTCCATTGGTAGATGGCGCAATAACTTCGTTGTTCGCATCAGCTTTGGTCGGGTCTTGATACTCTGAAGGATTTTGATTTTTGATTATGGGAAGTCATCGACTTTATGTTGATGATGGCACTGCCTTGCACTGACGAGTGGCCAAATAGCCCGAAACCGGTCTGCAAGTGTGTCCGTCCCTATTATTGAAAATCAATTCCTTCATTTGTATCGACGAAAGCAAATGCAGGATTTACTTCTATGAAGAAACCTTCACTGGCACCGGTCAGATATAATTCAATGCCCTTCATGGTATTAGCCAGGGGAGGTAATTTGAGACTGGCTTGAACAAATTGTTCAAAAGATGATTTGATTTAACGCCAGTCTTCAAGTATACCCACTGACTACGTCAAAAATGTTTTTCATTCATATCTCTTTTCCCTTGTTTCCCCATCGCTGTTTGGCCTATTGAACCGTATCGGATTTTGCCATAGTTGGACCGGAATTATTATTCGTAGGGAATTTGATTCATTAGACCGCTGTATTGATAGCATGGAAGTTTGTCGCACACAGACTGATTTCCGATAGGACTATTTTCTATGTACTGCACAGTTTCAAGGAGTTATATTTTGTCTTATAATTCTCCTCAAAACTCCGTTCTGTCCTCAGAAACTATCATGTTTTTAAATCACTACACAATGCTATCACACTGGTTTCTCCACAAGACTCATAGTGGTTGTGCAAAAAATATATCCCAAGAAAAACTTTTCATTTTCTTTGCTTGCCACACATCTCGCCCACACCCTGTATGATCTTTCAACATCGAAGAACGTATAATATTTGAGTGTCGATTTAGTTTGGAGAAGAATGAAGGAGAATATCACTTTCAAGCAAGTGTTCCTGCCTTAACCTTCTTCAAATAAATGCAAAGAAAAGTTGAGGACTCACAATGTGAGTCAGTTGTGACATCCGGAAAATTCTTGTAATTGACTTATTGTATCTCATATTAACCCACAATTGGTTACACCCGAGTATAAAATTCTAGAATGATTTTCAATCACTGTATATTTAATACAAATCAATCACAACAGATATAGAGATTGCTTCATTCTTCAGTTCTTCTTCAGCTGGGCTTGCAAGTCTTGGCTGAGTGCAATTACGTTATCCAAGAAATTTTTGGCTGCATTTTGGAGGTCTTCTTGTACTTCTGAAAAAATAATGGAAATGAGTTGACAGAGATTTGCATGAAATAGTCATAGACATTACAACTGATGGAATGGCCATAATGACAATTCTCCACATCATCGCCTTGATGGAATTCAATGCTGAGAAAACCAGGTATGCCCCTTCTCAAAAAAGGGCAATCTTTATTCAGTATTCAGATGTCAGGAGTAACTACTCCTACGAAGTCAAGTATCTCGATGCTAGGAATCACGATCAGTAATGATCTCTCATTGGAAAACCATGTGAGATCGATCGCTAAAGGTGCTTCCCAGAAGCTCCAATTTCTATTTCTTGTGAGGATATACTTCAGTTCTCGTCAGTCTCTAATGATCTATCTACATCTATCTATCCATGTACAACTTGTCCTTGAGTATAGTGTGGGGCTTGGCACCACAACATTCGTGAAACTTCTTGATTCTTAGCATGATGGAATACATTACAGAGAGAAAGGATATATAGATTGAAAAGATATTGTGAAGGGCAGGATATCAATTTTATACTTAAATTACTCTGTCCTTCATAACCTTTCTGTGCTACATGGAAAGAATGCGCTTAGTTGGGTTACACTTGAAATATGCGATATTATATGGACCTGGGTATTATCAAGTAGACAACGACACACAATTTTGGGTTTCAATTCAATCATTTCAAACTATATTCAGAGCTTTACGCAGTGGATGTACTGGGTCGTTTTTGATAATTCTACCACCCTGTATGAATTCAAAACATATGAGTGATACGGGCCTAAAACTAGCATTCGTGGGTAGTTCGAGAAATCTGATACTATATACTACAAATCATACTCAAAATTCGACTTGTCCAGTGTGTTACATGAAAACTATATGTCAGGAATTTTATTGATTTGATCCACGACTATTGTATAATGTACCCATTATGCGTCTGTTTGCTCGACCTTAATAATACCCATTGATCATGGTAGTGATTAATGAGTCATTAATCACTGTTCTCACATGCTTCCTTCAATTTTATATTGTTTTGATGTTAATTCTATCTCTGCGATTACCTTGACCAATGGTTCAAATATTACAATTATCAATAACTATAAATAAATATCTTGTAATTTAAACACCATTATGTGAGATTAGATACGAGATATTTATTGAGCTGAATACATAGATTTTTGTGTTAATTATTATTAGATATTATACGATTATTATGATTTTCGAAAACTATGTTCTGTGTGGATGAATAATAATGTATTGTATGAAATATTTGTTGGAATAAAACAATAGTGTTTCTAAATAAATGTAAGTGAGGTAACAAAAATTCCAACAAAAAATTTTCATTAAAAATTTTTATGAGTCGTGGATAAAATAATTATGTTTCTGAAAATATGTATGTGAAGCAACTGAATTTTACAAAAAAAATCTTCAACAAAATTTTTTATTAGTCGTGGATAAAGTATATTCTACACGCGTTTAATGGCCATTATTATACACTCGTTGAATAATATACTATTATGTGTTACCTCCGCTATTGCTAATCATTGATAACTATTGGTACTTACTTTTAGCTTCTGGTTCTACTGCCTTGCCCAGTTTGTCAAGTTGATTTACGGCGTCCTTCAACCCCTTGTCGATGGAGTTTTTGATATCTTTTGCCTTCTTCTGTCCGTCTGGTCCTATAGCTTTTTCGATACTAACTTTGGCTTCATGTAGTTTGTCAGATACGCTCTTCAGAGCACTGTCGATGTTCCCTTGATTATTTTTCAGCTGGAAAATGGAATAAACTCAGATTAATTCAGAATTAATTATGGATTTTTGACAGAATAATATACGCCATCTCTCAAACCAATTTAAGGTTTTCAATTATTGAAAAATATGCAGTTTCTGCAAGTGTGCAATAAATAATTGTTTTATAAATAGAACTGCAAGTTGATAATGTTCTATGAACCAATAGTATCGTGTTACTGTCGCGAAGATTGTTGACAATTACTTGAAACATTTCAATATTGTTAAAAGAAATCAATATTGAGTAAGATATTGGTGAAGAAGTCAAGATACATATCCATCAGGTAGCAGCACTTATTTTTTCTCAAAAGTAGCGGTACTATGGTTGAGTACAAATGGGTAATGGTTTGGTCCTGTTAGTAACATGGAACTGAGACCGTTTAAGTTTGAACCCAGGCAGTGATGACTTCAATGATGATGGACTACTATATTGTTCACTAGATCCACGAATGTTGCTTTTCCTTTGAGGTAAACATACTATTCTTTCGCAAATCGATTGAATATTCGACAGATATTATATAATTTCGAGAAAATCGCGAATAATTTTATTCAAGAATAAATGGTGCTTTGAAATTCCTAATAATATTACTTGGGTTACTATGGATACTGTTTTCAATCATTTATGTAGAACACTAACAACAAATCCACAAAACAAAACATCACTTGTGACGATTCAAACTTGAAGATAATCCGCTAAAATCATTGATTTATGAAAATTCTTCTTTAAATTTTTTTTTATAATTGGGTACACATCAGAATTGTGGTCTATATAGATATCGGTCAAACAGCAGCAATCAAAATTACTTTGGGAAGAAACAAGATATCAAGTTGGAACGGACCTCAAGTGAAAAACCATTAGTTTGAGTCCTTTTTGATGGAATTTTTTTTTGTGATGTCACTCTACGATCGTCAAAACGACTGTAGCAACTTTTTTTCATAACCCAGGACGGCGATTTTTTTTGCACCAATCAATTCTTGAATCAAGAAAAACGTATAATTTTTTTTTGCATCCAACAAAAAGTGACCTTTATGTATTTTCCCCATGAAGGTCGCACAGGAAGAGAAAATCTTTGTGCCAGAGGGATTATCACTTCACCGATTTTGTTGTCTTCCACTAGAAATGGACATCGTTATATTTACATTCGCATCTGTATATATGGAGGTTCGATGTTTTCGTGTTCCTTTTGTTCGTGAAATTTTCAACTTCTTATTAGTTTCTGTGTGAGAAGTGACTCAATCGACAGTTAAATACTTAAATAATATTTCATTGAACTAATTCGAAGGTTTTTCATTATCAAAACATTGTAAAATTCGAAAGACTCGAGGTTTCTTCCAGATGAGACTTGGATTTATGAGTTTCTTCTATCAAGTCGGGTTCAAAGAACGAATATTGAATAATTTAATGAATGATGCACACCTGGAATAATTGAAAATTACATCTCTCAGTTGGAAAAATTCACTTCGATCACTCAAATATAAAATTTATTCAATGTATTCAAGCAATGAAAAAGTATTAGAAGTTGGAGTTTTCAGCTGGTAGGTGTGATTTTTCCCAATTAGAGATATGCATCACACACTAAATTATTCATTATCACCCATACCGTAGAGATAGTACCAAAAAGAAACTCGTTTATATCCAGAACTAGAAAACAAGAAAAAGTAAATATTCACTTACAATAAATGAAAAGCAGCAAACCTTCCAATTATTTTACTGGAATATTTACAAACTTCTTGGAAAATCTCCAAAATCGCTATTAAAGCTCAAACACACACAAAAATCATAAAAATCTAAATGGACTGAAGAGTCAGTACAACATTCCCATACCAACACATGCAAACTACAGTATGGCGATCTAACCATTGAGTGTTCTCGCAAAAGTCGATAGGGGGCGCATCGCTTATTTTCTGTCGCAAATAGATTGATTTTAACGAGAAGAACAAACATTGAATCTTACCTCAGTCTTGATTTTGTCGGTGAGAGTTTGGAAGTGGTTCACGAGGTTCTGAGCACCATTGCTGACGGTGTCGATGACGTGCTGGGAATCAGGGAGATTGCCTTCGATGGCAGCTGTTACATTGTTGAGAGCTTGTTCAGCTTTGGCCGCCAGCTCCTGGATCTGAGACGGCTCTTGGGCCGCCTGTTTACCTTTTGGTTTGGCAACTACAACCTGAAAAGGATTCCTGACATGTTGAATTGTTCGTTATCTCAACTCACCAACACAGTAGTTCGTTGTACTAGAAACCATCAGAGAATAACTACTGCTCTGATGAATACCACGACTTGTATTGAGTTGTATCTGAAGGACGCCAGTGTGTGAATTGAATGAATCAAAAATTTTGTCTGGAGTGTCGAAATTTCCTAGTGATTTGCGGAAATAGTATATTACACACCAAGGTGGGAAGTGATTCATTCCTGTCGTGAGATCAGTTAGTTAACCGAGACGCGAAGAGTCAAGGTTAGCTATGATCTCGAGACAGGAATGAAACTTCCTACCGAGAGTTTTATATTGTTTCATTTGCAACGATCATATTTCGATTGAAATTAATAAATCTCTGTTTCGTTCGGAATATATGTAAAATATTACATTTAACGACAAACACCAAGAACGCGGTTTTCTCAGAATAATCAAGTAGATATATCGTTACCGTGACTACGGGGTATACAATTGTCACCACTATGAATAAATGTCATATAAAGTCAATAAATGACAGATAAAGTCTATTGTCATGTTCCGATATTGCTGGTATTACTGGCCACAGTAAGCATTTTCGGAACGCTTTTTGCAGTAATAGTAATCTACTGCTGAAGATATCGGAACGGATCGCCAGTTGATCGCCATCGGTTATCCGTCAAAGGAACTGTCAGCGGTGACAGGTGTGACGTTCCCTATCTTATTTCGAAATGAATTGAATATTGGAAGAAATATTAAGCAATAGCGATACGGAAATAGAAAATTCAGAGAGCTCAAGCTCTGATAATGAGTCTTTAGAGAATATAATGTCTGAAATAATAATCCTCGACAAAATTAGGGGTTGCATAGAAAAAATATCAAGAATAGAAGAGTACATTCAAAATGTAGTAGGTTTCTACACCCCTAAGATTTTCAAACAACATTTCAGGTAAGTGCGAGTAAGGCTTGCAATCTCGAAAAAATCGGGTCCCGCAGATTTTATTGATCTGCTGGATTCATTTCAATTCAGCATCAGCTTGTACGCAAATATCTTCCAGTAAACTCGAAACATTTTTGATTATTTTGCAAATGCAATAATCTGACAACAAATATAATATGTTATCCTTTGACGTTTATTCGAACGAAGCCTAACCTAACTCAATATGAGGAATACTGGGACTACAGGACCACTTCTGCAGCAGTAGCACCAGTAACTTTTTAGTCTCTAACAGGGTACCTCAAAATTTGGCGCGAAATAATTGCCAGTGAATGTCAGTGAAATCGGAACGACTGAATTAGCTGGACAGTACTGTTCAGTAATATCGGAACATGACATATAATAGATGAAATGAGGGCGGGAAGTGAGGGCGGGAAGTAGAGGTGTGTAATGTGACACTTCCCAACCTTCAATGACGTTAGTAATGACAGCATTACATATATGGTTGTAAATGAACGATTTTTCATAGATGTCCCAGGCCTGAACCACGATTCAACATTCTGATACACATTTGAATGCCCACCTTTGCTGCAAACACGATATTTCTTTGATGGAAGAATTCGTCGAGAAACTAGATTTTGACATTTCAGATGATTTTTCAACCCTAGGCTATCCCTCTTCAACAACTGTTTATAATTCATGTGTTGAACTTTGCTAGGTGAATCATTGTGGGCTTTGAAGAATAATTTTTTTTAATGAACGTTTTTTGGTTAGGTTTTTACAAATCTAGTGTCATAACGTAAGGTTTGGATTTTAATCCGTAGATGACCAAAAGTCGGGATTTTCCGTATTTCCAATGTTCTCAACACTTCATTCCCAATTGAATAGCACACATAGTCTGAAGTTTTTTGGAAACATAATTGTTCAATATTGACTTTGATACTATACCGGCATTATCAGAGTATGTTATTGAATCATCAATTCATGATCGTTTCTTCAAATTTAAAATTTTGAATTTCGAGCATGTGAACATTAATCACATTTATAACCTTATTTCACCTCAAATTAGGTAAATAATGGTGAATTATCTTGAAACAAGATGCATAAAAACCCTAGGTATGCTTTTGTTCAGTCGAATCTCCTCGATTCGAGAAATCACATTGAGAGATTAAATTTTTTTGGCGGAAAGTGGAGATATTGATGCGATTTTTCAAAGCTACAATGGCAGCTTACGGTGAATTACCATACCGACGACATTACGATTTGAAGTTTTTGAAATTTAAATGTGTTTGAAAGTTCCGATAAACTAAATTCTAGCTTCAAAAATATTCTATTCAGTTTTGTTCTTGTTCTATTACACTTTTTTTGTTTTTTTCTACGTTTTTATTGTTACTGTGGCTATTGTTGAGTGATTTTTTCAATTTCAAGTACACTTACTTATATATAGAAGCATTTTTGAAATATTTATGGTGTTGATAGCGCAGAATCTAGTATAATATTAATAATAATATTAGTAATTCATTATACAAATACTATAGAAATGCTTTTTGTAGAAAAACTCTGCCAACTCCCAAATCGTTTCAATAATACGGTGTGCTATGGGTTGCCAGGGGGTTGATATGAGATTTGTTCATCATCAAAATTGATATTCTTTCGTAAAAAAAACTGTATGAAACGTTGTTGATGATGTGCGAGCAAGACATGGAACTGCTGTTTGAAGTACAAATGAAAGTAGCTGAGGCAGTATCAAAATAACTGCCTCAAAAGTCTAGAATAATTAATAAGAAAGAATAAAGGCTTTCGATTCATGGAGAAAGGCGTAGAAAGTCGATGGGGACAGTGACGTGTTTGTCGATGTGAATCGAAATTAAAAATTTTCTAAACAGAAAAGAGCAGGAATAGGAGTGCAGAAGAATTTTGGTCAAATAGGTCATCTCTAGAATTTAATTCAGCGTTCCATGAATAAATTCAAAAATCAGTGTATTTAAATATGAATTGTACTTTAATGAAAAATTTAAAAGAAAGTACGTTATCTAACCTTGTGGATTAAATGCATCTTTAGTCTACTCTTTTGAGTTGATGAAAACTCACTTTAACATGTGCTTTAGAAAAAACATATGAAGGCAGAAAAATAACTTCTTCGTTTCAGAAAATAGATGAGCTCTCTCTAATACTGTTCGTGAATGATCTGATTTCAAAGTATGATTCAGATATGATGAAGTTTGCGCTAAATTAAGGAATTATTTAACAGGAGTTATCGCAAACGATGTGAAAATTTCACAAGCATAACCTATAAGCCACTAAGCTGACGTCGGATGATCTGCTGGTAAACTCTGGAGGGGATTTTTTCAATTGAAATTGTTCAAAATCAGGCATAAGTCAACGCCTCTTGCCTTGAAACATCGATTCTTACTTTAAGAATAAATGTATAAGCCAACTATAGCCATATTCACATGGTTTGGTTGGTACGACATTTTGAAAATACACTAAGTAGCTAGCATGCAGTTTTGCTTGAATGAAATATCAAGGTCAGCTAATAAATTCGAGTACGCAGTTGTTTTTGAGATTGCATCAGCAGCATTGAATAATTTCAGCTATATTATGAATAATGAGTTTGTATCTTATCCCCTACAATTATAAGAATTGATAGATATGCATAATTAAATATCAAAACTGAGACCTTGATGATAATAATTAGGAAATAATTTTGCGCAAATGACATAATGCAGATAAAGCGATACACTTTGACACAAACTTCAACAAAAAAATAGATCGAGTTGTGAAAGATAAAACATTGTTTCTATAATTATACAATGTGCGAAAGCACATTTGATATTCATGGGGTTTGAGGTCAGGCAACTATGAAAAATTCGTAAAAGCTAGTGCTGATTTTTTTCACGATGGAAAGAAACTGAATTGAATATTTATTTCTGCTGGAAATAAAAAAGGAGTGTCTCGCCTGTTAACTAAATTAGGTTCACTCCAAGCAGTTTTTTAAATGAATGAATGGATAATTCAACTGAACTGGCCGATAGTTTATGGAAATCGAGATTAACAAAAATATCAAGCTGTGATATTCTCCTTTTTTTCACGTAACACTAGATAATAATATGAAATTTTTGTATAGTCAATTAAAAAACCTCAATATTCTTGCAATATGGTTCACCAGACACAAACATTTGAGAGATAGAATTGAATTATCTACATAAACATGAAAAAAACTTCAAACAAACGAGTCGTGTCGTCACTTATTCTAAGTATGAATGGAAATAATATTTAAGATGGATGAATCAAATTATTAATGACGTCATCCTGATTTTCAATTTTGTGATATTTTTATGTATGGTTATCTAATGTTATTCAACATTCCAATATCAAATGGTCTTTCAGAAAATAATGTTACAAAATCGTCATGGAGCTTCAAAACAAGAAATGAAATATTTATAATTCAGATTCTCTACCAACTAAGTTTCATACATTCCGAATGGGTTAAGTTTTGGAGATAAATAACATCAAAATTCTTTTCACTATCTGTAGAACTGACCAAGATTCAAAGAAACCCCTTACAGAGAATTGGTATCTTCCGAACGAATATAGGCAGAATTTCAGATGATAGATTTCCTATTAGAATATGACTGAAACATAAATAAAAAAAATGATATGCCCTCCCAGTAGTCAAAAACATATAACATATCCCATCATATCTACCATTAGAGATGAGTGTAAGCATTATTTCAACTGAACTTTGACCAATGGGAGTACCATTACCATTTAATGTTATGGTGAAAGTTTTCACTTTTACACATAATATTCCACATATACTAACGAATCTCTATTTGGCAACGTTTTATTGAATTCAATTGTAATAATAAGGCTAAAATCAGGAAATAATATTAAATTACCGTTTCTTCTAGTTTTTTTTGTTCTTAACCTACCACAACCTGAAACACCTGCGTTGATTACAAAACACTTCCTTCTGAATGAGAAACGTTCTATCAGTCAGCAGCTTCTCGTACATCTCAGATTTGCCAATCAAAAAACTACAAGAACTAATAATTATAGGCAAATTATACCAGAAGTTGTTGACTGATGAAACGTGTTCCGTTCAGGGCGGGTTGTAACACGAGAGGTTACAGTGGTTTAAGTAAACCGAGGTCAGTTGATAAGCATTAGCCAATGGGGATGATGGCTGCAAAACTCTACCACTAGGAGCGCCACCACTGCATGTACCTTTGACAGCCTCTCAAGTCAAATGACAACAATTCAAAACATTAAACGTCCCTTCTTTGCAATAGTTAAGAATATAAAGATTTGAAATCGACATAAAATGGTCTTATGTAGTGCATTAGGATGTAAAAATGTAGGTACGCATTTATTTCCAAAAGAAACAAAACTGAAAAAGCAGTGGGAAGTAGCCCTGAAAAGAAAGAGCTTTCAGGCTTCTGAACATTCTAGATTATGCTCCAGTCACTTACAAAAGAACGTAGCAGGGCTAGTAGATGGTTATTATGATGATTTTTAACGAAACACCTTTGTAATCAGTTTGAATTTTTTACCTTTCACTCAGATCTTTTTTTTTCCTTTGAGGTATCCACCACGTTCCCTCAACAAACTTTTCAGTTCTGGTACAGACAAACATCCATATGTATCGGTTGGAGAAAACATCCTTATGATTCTTAAGTATCTTTTGAAAATATTCATTAAAATAAAAATGAAACATAACCTGCAAAATCACTCGTTAGGCACATGCAGTCGTGCTGCCACCTACTAAAAGCTTTGGGTCATCTTCCCCATTGCTTGGCAACTCAACTCGGTTCACTTGAACTACAGTAAACCTGTCGTGTTACAACCCGCCCTCAGAAGGAACTGTTATTTATTTACCCAGGAACGTATTGGGGTAGATTGAAAATCTGCCCTTCTACACTTGTATTGATTTCAATTTTGTTTTTTTCATTGTGGTAGATTTAGAGCCCAAAACACAAGAAAAAAGAATCTATCCATCACAAAATTCAACCAGTAAAAATAACTATACGAGTGATATCAGCTTGATGTGAGGGTAACTGATCATTGCAAAATATTTTAAGTTGTCCAATTATACCAATGCTTTCATTTTTCATTTCGGGCATGATAACTCGAATTTTGAAAATCTCATAAAAATATTATTGGGAAAAGTATAATAAAACTTACGTGTAGTGCCAGGAATCCAACCAGAGCAATAACCAAGAATTTTGACATGATGAAATGCAGGGGTGATATGATAATTAACAGTAGTCAGGGCCTTCTCAATGCCAACTGATGATATACATTATTATGCTGACCTTTTATAAGATTTAGGGATTTTATCGCGTTTGAATATGTATGCTTGGCCTTCCTTATCAGCATCCACCTCTTGTACCGAGAAAATGTGTTGACTATTTGTTGAATAAATATAATAAAATCATCTGATCATCGTTCGGTTCGAAATTTATTTGTATAATTGAACAAATATAAGCATCACTTGGAGTTCTGTGAGTCATATCCAATGAAATGTTTACTTCTCAAATTATGAATTTTTCAAAATTTTCCGACATAATATGTTGAATGGAAGAATTCAAGGAGAATTCAGTTATCAGTTCATCGAAATCTCAAGATTCTGGATTGGAATTTTCATATATTCCTTCGGAAGATACTTATTCTTAGTAATGAGTCTCTTTGAATTTTGGTCAGTTCATTAATAGCTAGAATACGTGACAACTTATTCGTTTGGAGTTATTTTTATGTTTATATAGATAATTCAATTCTCTCAAATTTTTATGTCAGCTGAGCCATATTTGATACAAAATGTAGCAATGCCCAAATACCAAAATGCATCGAGAATTGCAAGAATATTATGGTTTTTTCATTAATTATTCAAAAATTCGATGTCAGTTTCTGGTGTTACGTAATTAAAAACAAGAATATCACAGTTCGATATTTTCATATAACACAAAATATGATTGAAAAATTTTCGAGAAGTATCTCGAGAAAATAGTATCGGTAGGGTTCGAACTATAATTTTTTTAATTTCTGCTGTTGCGTAAATAAAAACAAGAATATCACAGTTCGATATTTTCATATCACACAACAAAACTGAGAAATATTCAAGAAGTATTTCAATGAAATTGTTTCAGTAGGGTTCGAACTCTATTTTTTTTTTAATTCTGGTGTTACGTAAATAAAAACAAGAATATCACAGTTCGATATTTTCATATATCACAAAAAATGATTGAAAAATATTCGAGAAGTATCTCAAGAAATTTTTTTCGGTAGAGTACGAACTCTATTTTCTTTAATTTCTACTGTTACGTAAATAAAAACAAGAATATCACAGTTCGATATTTTCATATAACAAAAAATATGATAGAAAAATATTCAAGAGGTATTTCAATAAAATTGTTTCAGTAAGGTTCGAACTCAATTTTTTTTTAAATTCTGGTGTTACGTGAATAAAAACAAGAATATCACAGTACGATATTTTCATATAACACAACAAATGATTGAAAAATGTTCGAGAAGTATTTCAAGAAAATTGTTTCAGTAGGGTTCGAACTCTAATTTTTTTCACTTTTTCATGGACGCCCATGCTCCGTTGGCATTATAAATAGGTTTTGGAAAATTGTGAGCTGTGTACTCTCAGTCATCAATTTGCATCATTATAAATCACGAATGGTCTAAGTAATGGTATATTTTTTTGTCACTGATCGTTAGTGTTTTCATTGTTTATTCATTCACTGCCCAACAGTTACACTCTATTACCCGCACGGACCATAAGGGCACAAAATGTAAATTTTTCTGCAGTGTGTAGAACAAAGAACAAGTCCTACATGAAAGTTTGTATGCGTCATAGCTTAGAATAGATGTGTACGCCCTCGGACGACTTACCAATCAATTTGTGAGATCGGCATCCCACGGCAAAGTAGAAAGAAGTAGAAAATTGAATTTTGTTTTTGACGACGTTTCGAACTTTATCAGTCATCTTCAGAACACTGGAATCATTATGGAAGGAACAATAATACCTCACATCTGGTGTGATACCTCACAGTTATCACACCAGATGAACACATCATACAGTGAACCTACCAACAGATTATAGATTTCTTTTAATGGAAAGTACATCAGAAGGATTATCTGAATATATTTGGGAGACAGATAAACCATTCAAAAAGTGAAATTTGATTCACTTTTTCTAAGTTTTAAGAAACATCTTTTGTGCACACAGTTAGGGCACAGTAAATACTGTGGTTAGGGTATCTTTGTCTCGACAATGATTGAGCGGGGGTGCTTTGAGAAAACATCGCACTTGTGATTTTTTATTCAAATAACTAGATCATATTTTTCTATTATTAGGTCGGTGAGACCAGAAATATTATTAATATTTCATCAGCATTTAATTCGTACCTGAAAAAAATTTCGAAAAAATAAGATTTACAGAAAAAAAGTTCCGAGCAAAGCTCGGTCATTCAGGTACTAACTATCAAGTACCAACCCATTCGTGTTTCATTTTAGCCTTCTATCAATAGAGCAGCTTTGTCAACAGAACTTCGTTGTCTTTGACATTATTGACTGATTCATTCGGGAAATAATATATTGTGTGTTAACAGGAGAAAATTGAATTGACACCAGTACTTTGCGATTTGTTCAACCGTATGTTTTTTCAGGAGTTATGGAAAATAGCCAGAGTGAAATAGAGAAAAAAACTTTACCCTGTAATTATAGACCAGCGATTTGCTTTCTAACGTTTCCAAAGTTATAAAGAGCAATCAATATAAAGGTTATCAAATATCTGGAGAAATCAGCAATAATTGATGATTGACAATATGGGTTGAGGTATCAACAACAAGTGACTTGTGTTTTCTAGTTTTAACAAAAATATATTACAGTTTCCTGTATGATTTTCACTCACAATGGGTTTACAAAACCGCGACACGTGTTTCGCTATTACAATAGCTTCTTCAAGCAAGATAAATCTACATTTATCTTGCTTGAA
The DNA here is from genome assembly GCA_032362365.1 of Zygogramma bicolorata. Taxonomy (NCBI): domain Eukaryota; kingdom Metazoa; phylum Arthropoda; class Insecta; order Coleoptera; family Chrysomelidae; genus Zygogramma; species Zygogramma bicolorata. The sequence goes on from JAVJAQ010005233.1 coordinate 572,722, forward strand.
GAAGCTATTGTAATAGCGAAACACGTGTCGCGGTTTTGTAAACCCATTGTGAGTGAAAATCATACAGGAAACTGTAATATATTTTTGTTAATATGGATTTTCATCAAGTATCGGCCAGTTCAATTCAATTTTTTATTTTTGGCAGCATTCCATCAAAAAATTCGAAGAAAATTCACTCGCTATTTCAAAAGGATTTGATCGTGTTTGGCATCGAAGTCTCCTTCCTAAATTCTCGTCTCACCTCCTTGATTGTGTGCTTTTTTGAAGAGTTTCTTATCTGATAGGTCTCTCTATATGGTTGTTGATGGAGTGTCGTTCGATATTCTCTCAATAAATGCAAGTGCTCCACATGATTCAGTTCTGGCGCCCGCTTTGTTACTGCTTCATATACATTATTTGGGAGAACATAGTAGTCTTCATACTGGTTTCTATTCCATATCAGCACCAGAAACGAAAATTCAGATATGTATTAACGCCAATAGTGTTTACGATGACTAGGGGATAATTATTATAGAATGGAATAACATCAACTTGGTGGAATTCAATGCCGGAAAACCCAAACATGGCTCTTCTCAAATGAAACCGATCTATCCTTATCTGATATTCAGTTATCAGGAGTAACTATTCGGTTCTTATACAGGGAAGTGAGCAAGTCCAGCAACCACACAAGCCACAAAGAGCCCTTTTTTCTTCAAATGACACATGCTATTTTGTGTTTCGAATGTGGACAATACCATACAAATGCTCAGGTAATTGATCTCAACTTGGGAACTGTCGTTTTCACTGCCTAGGCATAATAGGTGATTGCTTCTAGTGTTAAACAAAACCATGAACTGTGGGGCTGGTAGACACCTAAGGAGGAATCCTAGCTCATGTGGAGGAAGCACAATGGCCCTGATGAGGCGCTATGAGCTTGAGCTTAGCTCTTCCAGACTCAGAACCATGTCGATGATGACTAACTTCATCTCGACAATTTCTATCCTTTTCAAATTCGATTGCATGTAGTCGAATCAATCTTCCCTTCAGTTTATGTCGCAATATAAAAATCGATCCTAGAATCTTGTGCTTCAATCCGATTGAACTAAGCTAACTTCACAGCAATATGTCAAATGTTGAAGGTTACATTTCTTGTGTTTTGCAAATTAAGATGCTTTCTTCTTTAGGCCATCTTTATCTTTCCTTCTTTATCAATTTGTTCCCCACTTCGAGAAAGATAACTCATGAGGTGACAGACAGACAATAAACAATTATCCTGACGTCGGCTACATTTTTGTCATTACCAAACCCGTTTTTCTCCTAATTTCTCTTCTCGAAGAACGCTAACCTCGATGTTCAATGCTAGTCACCAAACATCATACATTATAATCGTTAAAAAAAAAGATTTCTGAAAGATATCACCCATATATTGCGGACTGATAAATGAACAGAACTGATATAAATATTCTCAGGATCCAGTTCTCACGTAAAATATTGCCGTTACTGAGAATTTATTGATTGACCCCAATGAATATTAATATTTGATGAAAACAATATCGATCGTTGAAAAAGCAACAGGAGTATTCCACAGCGGTTTCTGAGAAACCTACGTCATCTCTAGAAGCTGTTGAGGGTCAGTTGTACAAACTTCAGTGAACTGTTCAAGTGAACCGAGATCAGTAGTTTAGTTGATGATTCGATTGACTAATGCTTAGTAACTGAACCGAGTTCATTTGAACGGGACTTGAACCCGGCTTATACAAGACCTTGATGAATGAATAATAGAACAGGCTGCCGTGAGCCGTCTTGTCTGTTGATAATTAGTTCAGAAGGGATCCCCCAAACATTGTATTCAATTCAAAGGATACCCGAGTGTGAAAAACGTGAGCCGAAAACGAAATAACTGATTGGATAAAAGCAAGACCCGATAATGGGATCATTCCAGTTGAAACAATAGTCTTAGGGTGGGTTTTACCATCTGAAGTCGAGTGGTATTCGACGCATGACAAAAACAATCGTACAGAGAAGCGGTTTGGATATTTATTTCAGTTGTTCAACGAAATACGACTTCAAATAGGATGATTCAATTTTATTACGTTTGTAACAAATTTCATTTGTTAAGTGACTAATTTTTGTCAGGCAATTGTTATATTAATTTTTCTACTCCCACTATTCCAAACGGTCCATAACGTATTTGTCAGCTGTTAGGTAATAGCTCATTCAAAATTCACGCGCATTCTGAATTGATAGCGACCGCTTCCGCATTTTTTTTTTCAAATAATGGGATATGTATCATTTAACCTGATAGTTTGATCTCAAGACTATATTTAATTGTTCAACAAACAAATTCAGCAAATTTTCTCTCCAAATTCTTTGGAAAATTCAATTATATATCTCATTTTCTGGAACTGTATTGTTGAACTGTTTGTGTATCGGTACTGAATCTAATTGAATATACCCATGAATCGACAAGAACTTTTTCAAATACTTGCTGTCATTCAGTGGCTCGTCTATCATTGAAAATGAGTGATAAGAAAAATTTGTCCTACATCACCTAGCTAGAATAACCGCAAAATCATGGTGGTCAATTTCCTTTTCCTGCTATTGCTCACTATTGCTACCATTTTAAGGACATCCCATTTTACTGTGTTATTTCCGTCGGTATTGAGAATGTGTTCTGATAATTGAGACTTCCGCTTTTCCAGAGATCTTGACGTTTCTCCTATATATCTTTGACCAGACGAACGAGGAATCTAATAAGTACAACTTTTTGTATTTTCCGTTGGCTCATTTCGTTCAGTATTTGTTGTTCTCAATATTCTTTCAACATTTTACGTATTGCGGATCCGTTTCATATTTTCAAAAAATCGAGGGTCATAAGGAATAATGTTTATTACAGGTTGTATCTCTTGTATAGATTTGTGTTTAAATTAAGGGGTGTTTCGATTTTCAATTTCTGTCAATGTTTTTTTTAATGGTCTCAATAGCCTTTTTCTTCCAATATTGACTTCATAAAGTTAATCTCCTCAAAGATATTTTACAATGAATTGCATACTATTTTTGTTCTATTATAAAGACATTTCATTATACCTTTTTTGACACTTGTGTCGTGGTTTGAGTGAAAGTGTAAATATCTCGCGGTTTGTTTTTTTCTTTCGATATACACTACTTGTGTCTACATGACATGTCGATTTCTTTATCATAACATCCATGAAAAGAAGTTTATCATTATTCTTTATTCACAATGTGAACTTTATTGTCGGTTCCTGTTTGTTGATAATATGTCAATTTCATTCTGTCCATGTCCCCATACATCATCTGCGCCATACCTTTGGAGCATTTGGATAACTCACTACGAAAGAATCCCCGAAATATTCTATATAAATATTACTTAGAATTGGAGAAAGTGGTGATCCCACAGCCATCTCGAATTTTTTATGATAAATATCACTTTTGAATTGAAAAAATATGCATATGGCATTAACATTCAATTTTGTTCTATTGATCAGTGATCCAGCATTCTCTCATTCTGAGTTGACAATTTCTGAACTTCTCTTGAGAGGATCCTTGGTAAAAGGACTTTCTACATCGAAACTCACCAACATGTCTTCATTTTATATTTCATTTCAATCTATTTTTTCATTAAGATGTCGAGTATTCCTTATGACGCTATAACCATTATCTGATGTAAGTTTCAATATTTGGAATATGTACCTAGCTATTTTTTATAGGTTCTATAATATTCCAAAAGATTCATCGATGAGACGAGTTCCCAGTACAATCTATTTCAAATAATACAGAGACATTTACCAAAATATTTACTGCATTCTTCGTATCATAAACTAACATATAAATAGCTTAACCAAATATGTACATCCTAAAACGACCCCCAGTGCCTATCTATCCTCTGACTCGGCATGTTTGCATAGAAGAATCCATCAAGAGGCGTCAACCAGCGCTCTTTTATCATGTCGCTGCCCTTCTCTGCTATCATGATGGCAGGGGCGTTCGTGTTGCCCGTTGTCACACGGGGCATGATGCTGGTGTCTATCACCCTCAATCTGTCGACACCATGTACCTGAAAAAAAAAAAGTTCACATTAAGAGTGCAACAATTGGGTGTCGACCCGTGATATTGTAAGTTGTCCGAAATAATCGAATATTAAGTTAAGGTCTTGGTGCATACAAAGGTTTATTGTTCACTTTTAATACGGAAACTCTAATAATGACTATCGAATCAGCTCTTGAGTATCACATTATAATCATATGACAGTGTTTAATTCGTAATTTTTCGAAAATAATTGAAGCCCTAGCGAGACTATCAGTGGAAAATTTCGGGTACTGAACAGGAACAAACTACACAAAGGAGCCTGTTAGACCAAGAGCCAGAGCCCAAAAAATTCTCTGAATTTACTAAGCCTGTTTTTTTATGGCTTATTGCAGTGGTTGTGTACACAAACATACTGCGGTCAGTCAGGCGAAACTGAGAACAGGTGTCTCAGGTACGCTATCGAACCTGCCGTACCTGCCGAGGTAATAAAACGAATTTAATAAAGCTGAAAATCGTTATACAGATTGTATATTGCATATACATAAAAGGTACGACAGTCAGTCAGCTGAATATGGGGACGGAGCTGGTCAGTCGGTCGCAATGTATGTACAAAAAATAAATACGGTGCAATTAATTTACTACACTTCAAAATTTTTGTGAGGGTATTAAATGCTACATGAAACATAAAAAAAATCATCATATATCGATTTTGAGGGACAACGCCCGTCAGTCAGCAAAAATAGAAATGAAAATTTCGCGCGGGCTTGGCGTCTCAGGTGGCGGTTTGCTTTTTTTTCTTTATTATTCAATAAACGAAATAAGTAAGTAGGCCATTTAGTAATAATAATATAACAAAATATAACAGTTATTATACTTCTAGATAATATTTATTACAACTAATATTTGCTTAATTTACTCTTGCTCCGAATCATCAAATTCATTCATTTCGCTCTCACGATCAGAATTGTCAAGCAAGTGATATTTGCATTTAAACAGGAATTTTGATATAAGTTCTGAGAACGGAAACGGATCTAGTTTCTGAAACTCCAACGATAAGTGTTTTCATATATATTAGTTTTTATTATTTTTTGATAGGCAAAATTCGAGATGACGAGAAGTTGCTGAGTAATTGGACTTGTTCTATCCAGAAAGCACTATTTTTCCATTGGCGCAGCAACTTTTGGGGGTAGATCATAAATCTGCCCTTCTACACTTGTATAAATTCCGATATTCATTCTCATTTCTTCAGGTTAGGGTAGGTTACAAATCAATAAAACTACGAAACAAAATTGTATACTCTGCAACGGCAGTTTCAAGGTGCGATTTGAGTTCACCAGACAATTTATTTTTACTGCACTCCATCTATTGAGTAAACCTGAATCCCATGAGGCAATTTGTTGCTGCAACACTGGAAAGTTGCATGTAACTCCTACACTTGTTTCATGTTCTTTCTCCATAACTGGATACGAATCAAATCATCTGAAGGAGAATAGGTTCAGACCAAACTCAACTTTCCCTATACAGTAGGTTAATAGGCTGCCACATGTCAGAACTATTTCCGAGAGGTGTCAGTGCAGGAATCTCTACAGAAAAAATTTTCGCATGTTCTTTGCGATATACGATATTATTGCCGGAATTGTTGTCAATTATTGGGACGCGTACACTAGCAGACAGGTTTCAAGCAAGATAGGTAGATAGGTCTCTTACATACGAGTATACCTGCGCTCAGTCCGATACCACAGCTTAGTTAAGCTGTGCCGATACTCTGATTTAAAATCGCTTTCAAGGCCAAGCGCGCGCGCGATATTTTCATTTCTATTTTTGCTGACTGACGGGCGTTGTCCCACAAAATCGATAACTGATCATTTTTTTCATGTTTCATATAGCATTTAATACCCTCACAAAAGTTTTGAAGTGTAGTAAATTAATTGCCACCGTATTTATTTTTTGTACATACATTGCGACCGACTGACTAGCTCCGTCCCCATATTCAGCTGACTGACTGTCGTACCTTTTATGTATATGCAATATACAACCTGTATAACGATTTTCAGCTTTATTAAATTCGTTTTATTACCTCGGCAGATACGGCAGGTTCGATAGCGTACCTGAGACACCTGTTCTCAGTTTCGCCTGACTGACCGCAGTATGTTTGTGTACACAACCACTGCAATAAGCCATGAAAAAACCAGGCTCAGTAAATTCAGGGAATTTTTTGGGCTCTGGCTCTCCGTCTGTGTTGAAATAATGGCTATCAGTAGTAGTAAGTGGTAAATAAGATTTATGGTATTGAAAACCAAACGTCATCGACTTCTCTCGAAGTCCTTCAGCAGTAGGCTTTTCACTATCTCCCTACGCCATGCCTCAGGAGCATCATGGTTATTCGCGGACCCGTCAACCATGAAACGTGGAGTTATTCGCCAACATGACAGAGAAATTCTTTAAAAAAAAAATCTATGCCCCGGTCGTGGAGCGAACCCTGGACCTTTAGGTCGACAGTCGGATGCGTCATCACCAACTTCCCCGCTTGATGGTTATTTTTAGTATGGGAAATCTCATATTCATTCAATTCACAATAATTCTTGAATGGGCTTGTTTCTAACCCACTTTTGGGTTGAAAAGTGACCAACTATTCACTCCCAAGGAAGACGCGGTAGGAAATAACTTTCGTGCTCTCTTTTGAAGCTTTACACTCTCTTTGTCCTCCATTCCAAACGTCGTTCCACCCGTCGGAAGTTCACGAATTGTTTAGATCCCCGCTAAGGTGTACACACCAACCCAGTTTTTTTATATACACAGATAAAGGAAAGCCCTATAACGTTCAAAGAACTCCGCGTAAATCAAGGGACAGGAGATACGAATAAACCTTGAATTTTTCAAGTTTGTAAGTCTCAGGAAAACCTCCCTCAGCGAGGAGTTTCAAAGTTCAGCTATTCTATTGAAAACAGATTCCTGAGCAAGGGTGTTTCGACAGATCTCCAAGCTCACAACAAGGGGGTAGGAATTCTGTATGGAGCACCGACCGAGGAAATATCTATAGAAGAGAGACAAGTCTCCGACCCTTCTACGTTGTTCCAATGAAGTGAGCGAGTCTGTGAGCGAAGAATCACCAACAAGACTCTCTAAATAGAATCAAGAAGCTTCGATGAAACTTTTGGTATTGAGCCCCATACATGAAAACTATATTACAAGACGAGAAATGAAGTATTTTTTTGCACGAAATTTCCCATGAGAGATTATTACTGATCGTAATTCCTAGCATCGAGGTGACTTTGTAGGAATAGTTAGTCCTGACATCTGAATACAAGATGAAAATAGATCGGCCTTATTTGAGAAAAGACATGCTATTCCTGACACAATATTATAGCTACCACCCATTATCTCATTACCAGAAGTACAAAAAAAAGGTTCTCTTTCTTCCTGAAAACTTCAATCTTCTTCAATAAATAGAGCCCCTTCAATAACTGAAGCCTCTCTCAGTTTTACAACATAAAACGTTATCTTTCTAACAACTCTTTCCCAAGTACAGCATCTGCCGCACTCTCGATCTTCAGTGCCAGGCAATTTTCATCGTTCAAAATATATTCTGATATTTCAGTGAGTAATCCAAACATTGCTTGTTTTCAGCAATCCTCGTTATATAACTGAGATTGGTGAAATATTATTGGTATTGGCACTTGTTGAAAAGGAACCGAAATGTACATACACCTACATATATTTTACCTCTACGGAGGTGAAAAATTACATTCATAATAATGACGATAGTAACATTTTTTGGGTGTTTTCTGAAGTTTGTGTATCACCAACGCAGTGAAATACAAATTTTAACGAATTTCAAATCGTCATTATTTGTTCTTTGCGAAAATTGTTTCGAAGCATTGTGAATAAAATAGTTTACAAATTTATGCAAGAAATTAAATTTCTCTCTCGAGAAATAGCTTATCTCGGCCTTCATATTTGTGAGCAACTTTAATCTCTAGAGAGAAATGATCCACTTTTCGCCTCGGTATCTTTTATACTAATACATATAAATGAAATAACGTGGTGCAGCACTTATACTTTTCGATTTTGTTAATTAATTTGTGCTACGCTTGTATTGTCGTGAGTGCTTTCTATGTCAACTTTGAAATGTGACAAATCTATTCCTCAATACGACATCGAAGAAATTCCTAAAGCAAAAATATCTACCACATCGGAGGATCTGTCAGAAACCGAGCCCCCGACCAACTGCGACAACTCCTTCACCGTCGTTGTTACAAAAGCTTCTTAGATACGTTACGTTTTCATAAAGTGTGGGACAATTCCATAAGTCATTCAGAAATAGGAAGTTACGACCAAATCTCATGTGAGTTTCTTCAAGATGATAGATCCTGAAAAACTGATTACAAAGAGCCCAGTGGTGTACAACAATATTAGCACTGAGAGGAGCAATAATTTTTTTCCGCAAAAATAAAATAAAATTTTCTTTATTTTGTAGGGATTTTGTGATTAGTTTTCCGGGATTTATCATCTTGAGAAAATATTTGGTCGTTACTTCCCATTTTCAGATGGAAAATTCAGATTTTCCATGTACAGCTTATCCAATCCATCTTGGCACAAACTCAGATACTTTTCCAGTTTCACACTCGTAGTGTAGAATATGACGAGGGGAAAAAACACCTTTCAGGAATGAATTCCAACACAGTGAACACATGAAATAGCTGTTTTTTATTCTTGGCATACTTTACAGAGATTTCTGGGCATATACTTTATTAGTTTTGTACGAAGAGGGATTGGATGAGCTGTGAATAGTCATATTAGTAGTTTTGTTCTGAATATGATATTTGGGTCAATTGACCCTCCAAAAAAGTGTAAAGAACTTGTAGTTCCAGATCAGTGGATGGAATTCCACAGGTGTTATATTTTAATCATTTTGAAAATGAAGCCAGATAATGTTCTGGTGTTTGATTACCTGAAGCGAGGGATTCACAACAGCTAACGGATCAGTTGGTGGTCCCATTTTACAGCTTCCTGCTTGATGATTCTCTGGCGAAGTCTGTCTCTTCATAGCACACTCCCAATAGCTGTCAGACCCGAAAGAAATATTCTCGCAGCCTCTTACCGGTGTTCTGTCGAGTTGAAAACCATATCTCCTCAGAGCTGAAATTTAGAATTATTATTTTTATTCTATTGAGACATTGATGTTGATTTATACTTATAGTATATTTTTCCTACACCCGTACTATAATGATACATTTATATGCCCATAATGAGATCCATTGTAACACGGATTGAAAATGTATCATAATGACAAATCTGTATCATAATGAGCTCAGTATGATACATATTTTAAACTGTTGGAAATCCAATTCAGTGGTGGATGGCTACATTGAGAATTCGGTTCAGAATGAAATCATCATTTCCAATAGAATATTGAACTGTATTGAGACTAGCAATAATGAAATAAATGTAAATATTCCTTCCACTTCCAGATCAGTGGAACCCACGATACAAATATTAATATTATATTCATAGTTCTTAAATATTCACCAGGTGTACAGAAATAGTGTATGCAACTCTCATGTAATGGCTATTAATACACTCTCATAAACTCACATTCGGCTCGTTTCGTATCCCGGTTGATGCTCGTGTCAATAACCATCATAACATGATCGATTTCTTTCATATGCAGATTCACACGAAAGAAAAGCCCTGTTATTTTCACCGCGTGAATAACCGGAGATACGAAATAACATTAACTTAGAATTTTTGAAGTTTGTAAGCCTCAGAAAAAACTTCTCTCGGCAAGGAGTTCCAAAGCTCAGCTGTTCTATTGAAAAAAGATCCCTGAGCAAGATAGGTTCGACAGGTCTCCAAATTCACAACAAAGGGGTGTGAATTCGGTACTCGTCAGGTCATCCGTGTAGATTTTGCCAAGGGTGGAACGATTGATAACAGTTCAGAAGAGCACCAATCGTGAAAATATATATTAATAATAATAATAATAACATTTATTCATCCCAAGAAACATTTACAGTTTATAAATAGGGATATTGAACATATAAAAAGTGAAAAAGAACAAAATATGATTATGTAGCAGAAATATATGGAAAAAAGACTGTTGAATTGATCAATGATCAATATAATTGAATTCTAAAATATATCATTTTGATGATAAAATATATTTTTTGAGGTTGTGTTTGAACTTTTTGATATTTTTAATAGTTTTAATTGAATTCGGTATTTTGTTGTAGAGGTTTGTTCCCTCATGAAAAATTGATTTTTCTCCGAATCTGGTATGTATTGAATGTACTACAAGTTGGTGAGCCTGTCTAGTGCCGTGAGAATGTGTAGTATTGATTTCATTGAAAAGTATGGCAGAGTGTTTCATCTTATGTTTCACACAGTGAATAAAAGTACATGTTTTCAAGAGGTATATAGAATTAATGTCAAGAAGATTATGTGGTTTATAAAGATTTACAGTAGGTTCTCTGTAAGGCAATTTATAAATACATTTAATGATTTTATTTTGTAAATATTTCAGCGGATTCAATATTGAAGCGGTTGCCGTTGCCCATATAGATGTGAGATATTGTAGATTAGAATATACCAAACAGAAATATATTAATCTCAAATATTTGAATGAAATTTCGTTTCTTATTCTGAATAGGACTCCAAGTAAAGGTGAAATTTTCTTGCGTAATTTTTCAATGTGAGTTGCCCATGAAAGATTCTGATCTATGTGAAGTCCCAGAAGTTTAGTAGTTTTAGAAAATGTTATAGAATTATTTTTAAATTTAAGTGGGTCACAGTGGTCAATTTTAAAATATTTACTTGTTAAAAACATATAAGTCGATTTTTCATAATTGAGACTCAATTTGTGATACTGTAACCAGGATGATATTTGTTCCAAGTCATGTATCATAGATAATTGTATTGATTTTGTATTTTTTGATTCGTAAATTAAAGTTGTATCATCAGCAAAGAGTTTGATGGATCCTAAAAGATTCAGTTTTGAAATTGAATTGATATAGATTAGAAATAAAATTGGTCCTAACACAGAGCCCTGTGGAACTCCACAATTAATGTTTTTCAAAGAACTCTTTTTATTTCCTAGACAAACATACTGCTGTCTGTTAGTGAGATAGGATTCGAACCACAAGAAGACATTACCTCTGATACCAATGTTTTCAAGTTTTTTCAAAAGAATTTCGTGATTGACTGTATCGAAAGCTTTACGTAAGTCAAGTGATAGCAGTCCACATATATTTTTTGTATCTAGTTGGAGCTGAATATGAGAAATTGTATCTAAAATTGCTGCCTCTGTATCACCAGATTTACGGAAACCATATTGTCCATCAAATAAATATTTGAAAGAATCTAAATATTTCATTAATCTAATATTCATTACTTTCTCAATTATCTTTGCAAGCACTGGCAAAACTGAAATTGGACGGTAATTACTCATTTCATCTCTCTTTCCATTTTTGAAAATCGGAGACACTTTGGCAATTTTGCACTCATTGGGAAATATACCAGATTCAAAGGATTTATCAATTATCATTTTCAAAATGGGAACTAATTCTAATTTCAGTGACTTTATGATTTTAACTGATATACAGTCGTGACCAGGAGATTTTCTTGGATCTAATGATGATATGATTTCTTCGATTTCTTCTTCTGTTGAAGGTTCCAGGAACATGGATGCTAGTTTCCTATCTTCTGTGTATTCGATAGTGCCTGATTGAATATGTGCAGCCAATTCCTCTCCAATACTTGTGAAATATATGTTGAATGCCTCACATATTTCTTGTTCATTTTCAGTCGTTTGGTCATTAATTTTGATAGAGTTGATTGTCTGTTTATTTACTGTGACTTGATTATGCAAAATTCCATTCAAGATATTCCACATTGATTTCGGAGTAGCATTTTCAAATTGATTCTTGTAAAAGTCCTTCTTTGCATTCAAGACAGATTTCTTCACTTCTTTGTTGAAATAATCATATAACTTCGAAAATTTGTCACTATTTGGGTTTTGTTTCTTTTTGTAAAAATATTTATCTCTGGATTTGATCAAATTAGCGATATGATTAGTAAACCATGGTTTCGATTGATTATATATTCGATACTTTTTAGTAAAGGAGCAGCTTTCAAAAATGTCGAGTAGACTATTATACAAAACATTGATTTCAACATTTTCATCTGGATAATCAATAAAATTCGATAATTTTTCTTTCAATTTTTCGATATCAAATAGACGAATAATTTTATATTCATGTCATTTGTTTCGTTGAAGACTTGGAACACTGATATCAATAATTTGGAGGTGATGATCCTTCTACGATGTTCCAATGAAGTGAGCGAGTCTGTGAGAGAAGAATCACCAACAGGACGAATTGCCTTTCTCTGAATAGAATCGAGAAGCCCCAATTAATGTTTTGGTGCCAAACTCCACACATGAGAACTGTATTCCACAAGTCGTATCTGAGCCTTGTCGATCATTAGAAGCTGACGAAAAGTGAAATATTTCTCCGCACGAAATAGAAATCCAAGTTTCTTGGAAGCACCTTCAGCGATCGATCTCACATGGTTTTTCATTTACAAACAATTTCACTTCTGTTCCCCAATTGACTGCCATCTTCTGGTATTATATATATTATATATAAGTAATCAAGGAAATGTGTGATTCAGCCTACGACGAAAGAAAAAAAATGACTTGGTAACGAAATCACTAGTGCCATCTATCCGTATTATCCATCCCTTCAAATGATATTTCCATATGGTTGACTAGCTATATCTCTATAAACAATGATAATACACTATTGATATATCATCTGAATAGCGAATGAGTCACTCGAAAATTTCTCACCTTTAGTTTCTGAGAGTTTCAGTGCAATCTTGATACCTTCAATCATGACTTTGACATCATCAGGTTGAGTGAAATAGTTACCATAAATCAGAGGATGGCTTAACGGGTTGTTGTCTCTCAAACGAAGTGAACCTGAAACATGAGTGATAAGTTTAAATTAAGGTGGCTATATGCTGGTGTTTTAACTCCATATAAAAGATTGTCAGCAAATCAGACGACCGATCTGGCCTACTTGATCAAGTATTGATGAAGTAGCCCGTAGTAATTACTCTAAAAATTCGCCAGGTATCGTCACTCTAGCAGTTGAGATGACAGTCATGTGCACGTCCTGTGTTGCCAAGTGGCTATGTCGTTGCGAATTCTGGTCTATGTACTGAAAAAATTAGTTGATTGTTGATATTTTCATTTGAGCAATGTAATATTGTGATCTCAATTCAAAAACTCGGTTCACAATTCAGCCGAATATTATGCATATTAATGCGTGTGAGCGAATAGGAGTGAGAATTGTGATCAAATTTTATGGATATGTGAAGTGAGAAAATGCCATTTTTTCTTATTATTTTTTATAATCTTCTGGGTTGAACTGAAAATATCTAAAACACATATCGCTGCATTTATAGAATATTCAGAATGCGTGTACACTCTTGAATGTTGTTGCCAGCAAACTTCTTTTGCGTTTTTTTATCAGTAAGAAATTTTCAAATGGTTATTGATTATACTAGAACGTGAGATAATACTTGGAGGTAGGTCATTGAGGATAAAGTTTGTTTTCATCAAACGTCAGATTGATTTCGCCTTCTATTCTCTGTTCTAACTAAAAGTGCTCTGTATTGGCAACAATGTGTTCCATGGATCGAGTTATCTCGAAAATTTTCAGGAAATTCAACCAAAAGCGCACCCTTAAGGCGTAATTTTGAACAACTACACCCTGTCTACAAGTTTGTCTGGAACAATATCGCACACTGAAAGCACCAATATATAGCCATCTTAGATGGAATCAATTGACTTTGACGTCTATCTGACAACATGTGATGCGTTTTTGGAATTTTGAATACTCTGAAGCATAACTTTTAAATTCATTTCAACGAAATAGTCTTCTGCGATTTATGAGCTGTTCTTTATTTTTCATTCAATAGCAGATGAACACCATATCTTCTAAACATAGCGCGAAAAAGTAATCGCTTTTCCAAGAATAATCCAGTGACTTTTTATACTTGGATCGAGTGAGTCGAACCAAAAAACTATATAATGCCATGTATTCTGGTGAAAACTCCTTCTCGCACAGGAGATGTGTTGTAATTTGGTGTCGAGGTAAGTTCTTATTATTGGTTTCGGTTTGTATCGAAAGATTAAAGTATGCAAAATACGTCATCAGCTTGTCGATAATACAGTATTCTGCATTTGTAGTTCCTACAGTTTTCTCTAATCCATCAAATTTTGCTACAGGAATTGCGCCACATACTTTTTAGTTTTTACAGTTATGCTGTTGCCTGTCCAAACTTGTTTCTGTAATATGTGGATTCAACTTACGAACATTACAATTCTTCAAACATTTGGCTTTTCGGATATCTTTAGGGAACATTTCCAGTTATTTAAATTTTTTGTTCTTCCTTTCCATTCAGTTGAGAAAAATATACAAAATTACATGAAACAGACCAGTTCTAATTATTATTTCATCATGGTGGAATATACTTGATGACGAAACTAATCAATAGATATCCTGTGCTTCTTCAGAAAAAGTTTGGAGATCATTCACATACCTCTGCTTTTGGGGTGGAGAACGGTTGGAATAATTTGTACAGATCTAGTATTGTTGTCGACCTTCTCGCCTACTTGTCCAGTCCTGGCACAGTTCGCTAAAAAGCCCCCAAATATATATTGGATATCTGGGTGCTCCTCCTTGGGGTCCTGATATTTAGTGTTGACGAAACCAGTGACGGCGGAAATACCTGGAAAAGGTCAGTTAGAGAGTATAATCCAGCTGTATTTCATTCAGAACATTAGTGATATAATAGTCACTTATCAAAATTACTGCGACAAAGGTGAAAATCAAATTATGACAGAAAGTTTCAAACCTCTACGTCTCAATCAAAAAGATGCCTCAATTTTGAGTAATCATGGCAACTAAAAAAAAAATCCAGAAATTTTTTCGAGGGGCCACGATATTAGGTGGAAGTTTTTTGACTATTTTTCAAATAATGAAGATATACCTATGAATAATGCTAAATACAGGTAGTTGTTTTCTGACGGGTGTTCGACTATCAATCTACTATGTAGTTTTAGTCCGACTATTTGATTATCGTAATCCTTGAAATACGATCACCGGTCAGGGTGTGAGATTTACTCTTAACCACCACTCTTCAATAGAGTCCCACAAGCTCAATTTGGAAGTAACAATTGGAAGCATTTTCTTCGCTAGTACAGATTTTCAAAATTCAGCGACCCTCTACCATCAATTTTCGAGTAAATTTCCATCACGAGATCGATAAAAAATTACCTGTTCCACTCATGAGCCCATCTCTGAATAACAAATATTCCATAGCAGTTGCCCAGTTCAAAGGAGCGCTGTTGGTGTCATTGATATTGAAATTGATGGTGTAAGCCACGTGGTTCTGCAAGTTTTTTCCTACTCCAGGAAGATCGTGCACCACAGAGACGTTGACTTTCTTCAGTTCTTCTTTTGGACCGATGCCCGAAAGAAGTAGGATTTGCGGGGAGTTGACAGCACCTGGAATAGGATAGAATTTTATTCTTCCTTCAATCTTGTTCAATGGCATTTTCGATGCGTGCCGGAGGAATAAAAAAGCAGAGTCTATCCCAATACATAATGGGAGGAGTTTATATAATCCTCCAATTCTCCGGGAATGAATGAAAGAACAAAATTAAACTGTTTTCTGAGCCATGCAGATGGAGCAGTGAATTTTTATATATATATATATATATATATATATATATAACGCGGCGCTCTTGCCCTTCAAAGATCGGGAAAATGGCATTTTCTGCCTTTCTTTCTGCAACAAAGATTGCACACGAAAGTCGATACGATTTCGAGATCAAGAAAACAGTTGAACCCGCATCGCGATGAGAACGCTATGTTTTGACCTCAGAATCGTGTCTCAAAATACGTAAGATCAAGATGAATAAAAACCCTGGTGCGTTGACCGATATGCTTTTGTTTAGCCAATTCCTCTCGACCTGAGAAATCGGAGAGTAAACTTACATTTTTTGACGGTAGGTGGTGTTGTGGTGGTGATACAAATGCGATTTTCTAAGGGTACATTTTCATTGAGGCGGCAGCTTACGAGTGATTTTTGATACCGGCGGTCTCATTGGATTAACTCTTGTGGGATCTTTCGTTCACCAATAGAATTATCACTAAAAATACGTAAGGTCAAGTTTGTCTAATAAAAAGCTATTAATTTTTTTGAAATGTTTGACAGTTTGATTTGAATTTGAATGCATTTGACAGTTCCTTTAATATTCAAATTCTTGTACCTATTTCTTGTTTCTTTTCACGTTTTTCTTGCTTATATTCTTTTCAAGTGTTTATCGTTGCTGGTCTTGTATTTGTTTGATTTCATAGTGATAGTTAGATTTATTAATAAAACGGTCGTGTAACGTGTAGATTACTTATCCCTCATATCATCGGCTCGTAATCACATTAAAATTGCATTTTTTTAACACTATGAAGAAAAAAGTACTCACCTATCTTCGGTTCCTCAGAGAGTAGAGAGATAATATATCAATACTTTCCAGTTTCACTAACAACTATTGTTTCGGAAGATTTAAAATCACATCACAATCACTGAATTTTTGATTAATTTTTCATCAAATTGAAAGCAAAAGGAATATCTAATAATCAGTCAAAATGTGATGACTACATAATTTCTAGCATTTCGCGGGAAAGCAAGAAATTGCATTCAAAACATGACACCATGAAATAAACATAACCTATAAATATATAAATAATCGAATGGCCGTCGAGCAGACGGATATCATGGCATCACAGATTAAATTAAAATCACGTAAGGTGCGCCTCTGCTGGCAAACTCTCGAAGGCATCTCTTAAGTTAAAATTGATCAAAATCAAGAAAGGGTAAAGTCGAGAAAATTTGCTTACAATCTATTAGGTATAAGTCAACACACCAGGGTTTTTATTTATCTTGCGTAAGATATAAATTTATTCTTTCTAGAGGGGTATTCAGATGCAAGTCAAAACAAATGAAATCGTTGAGATTCAACTTTCGTATGCCATTGCTTTCCCTTTGCCATTCTACAAAGTGGTCTCCATCGGCAGTGAGAATGTGTTTGATAATTCGGAACCACAAATTTCTCTGTTTTTGATTAACATCCTGTGTTCACCCTATCGTACTTCCAGAGGTCTTGATGTTTTCCCGATATAGTTTTAACAGCACAAACAAGGAATTTGATAAATACAATTCTTTGTGTTTTCTGTTATGCTAGTAGGTACAGTAGGTGACCTTATTGAAGGTAAGGTATTTGTTTCTTTGAAACTTGTTCTAACATTATACCTGTTGCCGAACCGTTCTATATTTTCAGAGAATTGAGGGTTATAAGCTATAATATTCGTTACAGGATATATCGTATGTGTGAGTGTGGGTTTTCACTGTGGGGTGTTTACTATTTTCAATTTCCGTTGATATCAAATTCTGTGGATATCCATTTTTTTGAATATTGATGTTATGAAGTGAATTTCTTCATCGTTTCTTTCCCAACAATTGCATACAATTGTTTGATCATAAAATATTTTAGTATGCCTTTTTTCTGACACTTGTTTGATGGTTTGAGTTATTGTGTAGATTGAAAAACCGCCCTTCTACACTTGTATGAATTCCAAAATCAATTCTCATTTTTTCAGATTGTTGTAGCCCGAAAAACTACGAAAAAGGACCTTCATCCACTATTCATACTTGCATACCTCCTGAAACAATAACTTCTTTGTTGGAGTAAAAAACATTTCTCTTCCCTTGGTTCAAGACTTCTACCCCATAGGCTAGTTTTTTCGATGGATCTATTAGCACTCTTGAAACTGTAGCGTTCATTAGGATGTGGAGATTTCTTCTGTTCTTGAACGGCCTCAAAAACGCTCTAGCTGTGCTGAGTCGCGATCCATTTCTATTGGTTGATTGTGCGATGTTGAAGCCTGTGTGATAGATCCCATTCAAGTCTCTCACCGGGTAACCTGAAAAATATGAAATGATACCAGTGGAGTTGCGCCATTTTGGAATTCTGCCAGACCTGAAGCCCATGCAGCACATGTGAGGTGCAATTTTCATGATACATGGGTTCGATAGCTGGTTACCAAGATTACAATTTCTCTGTCAAGTTATATTTAAGAATATCTGTTCAGTAATATGAATATTCCACTATTTTTTGCATATCTTTTTCGAACTCAATTTTAAATGCTGATCTAATGAACTATTTATACAGTAGGTTTCATATTCGATTCCGCCTTACATAAAACAGTAATTTTTGCTCATTTTTACAGATCCGTTTTCAAGTAGAACTATAGATTTTCCAATGTTATGACCGCATATATGATGAGAATATTGGTTGTACTATCTGTATACACAACTATTTGAAAGCTTGTGAAACCTAATTCCAAAAGAGACTTGAAGGATTAGTGACATATAACCAGTTAAGTCGTAAACAAATTATTGAAATTCAAACGGAAACCGGAACTTCACTCCACGATCATATTGCAGTGAGTGAACGAATTTTGTTTTTAGGAGAACCAGTAAGTCGGGAGTCTTTGGGAACCTTTTGATAACAAAACAAGTGAATTATTACAACGTCATCAACAGTAATACTGATTGAAATATAAATTGAATTATATGCAGAATCATTATTCTGGCAATGATTTACAAACAACAGGCACTGGTCAAAAGGTTCAAATGGCCAAGGAACGACACCGCTTGCAGTGATGCAACAATGATTTCTTTGTCATTCAAGTGAACAAGTGACCGACACAGCAATTGTTTTTTTATTCAAGCCTAAAATTTTCATATAAAAGGAACGTAATTTTAAAAAGAGGAACATTACGTTACGAGTTACAGTTCAGGTCAGTAGCAGTTAAAGTACAGTAGTAAAGTGCCGAACCAGATGAAGTGAAAACGCGATTGAAAACTATAAACAGGCGTAACACAGATGATTCGGAACTTGGGAGCATTTTAAAAAAAATAAAGTTGAAATACGGGGGTCGATTGAACGTAATTAAATAGTCTTATAACCAATTAACAACGACATTGATTTTATGTCTACTTTGGGAGCATAATCATTCGAAACCATGTTGATGAATTTCTTCAAAAAAATATGTGAGATATTAAATACTCTCTAGTGTATGCAAATTCCATCTACTCCAGACAATTTTGTAATGAAACTAATAAGATTACATTGTTGTACTTCCTGCTAAGTAATGAACTCGATTTAATTACCAGAGTGCTACGAATCCCACACCTAACTTATAACATCTTATTGAGGTGTTTCTAGCTGCTCGGAAACTACCCTCCAAAAACACCCCCCCCTGTCATGGGGCTGTCACATCTAATTTTTTTCGTATATTCCTATTTTTGCTTTTCATTTCATTTTCACCCACATCCTATTTTCTTTCAATTATAAGGAATTCTTCCATTCTACTTTTAACTGTTATTAACAATTCTCTTGTTTGGGTTTTATTGCCCTTATTAGAATTTATTTCCTGATTTGATGGAGTTTCACGAGAGGTTTCAATAGTATTATGGAAGTTCAAATCGATATATCTACTACTCGACGAGGAATAGTGGCAATTACATTAAAAAAAAAAAGAAGAATAATCGAATCTGCCTCAGCAAATATTGGTAACTTTTCACACAGGAAGTAGCTACAGTACCAACAACAGAAATAAATAATAGGAATATGAGATATTCTGACATGAAATATGAACTGCAAGTAGATTATGAAAATATCCACATAATTTCAATCATAACTTCATATCATAAATCATCGAACCATTGTTACAGTAAACTAAAAAACAATAGTCAAAAGGTCATCAAGTGTACTTGGGATTTGAGGAATTGACTCAAACTGGCCTTTGTCAAGAAATCTTTCTTGGACTACACATAAACTACCTAACATCCAAACAAAAGCTCTTTCTGCTCAAATGCATACTTCAACTCTTTCGTCTTCCATTTTACTTGTAATGAAAAAAATGCTGAATGGAATGTATCCATTTTATCTCGTCATAAATTGATGAAGTACAGAAAAAAATCCATTGGCTCCAGTGTAGATAATGCATGCAAAATAGCACTTCAAACTCAGTTTATATATCTCACAACCAATCCAGCAGTTATTCGTTAATTCTTTGTGGTTCTTTCAGCAATGTTATTATCATCCCTTTTTATAATATTGGAATGGAGTTACTCTTTTTCCTCTCACTCAAGCTAAGAACACATTCTGTACTTTTTTCATTTCACCCTTGATTTTTTTCTGATGTGATTCTGTGGCAGATGATTTCCCAAAAGGAATTCCAACATTTCCTCACCTAACTCCTGGGCACCCTTCAAAATAGCCTTGGACAAAGGAGGGTGGTAGGGAAACTGGGACACCGTGAGAAGACCACCCTTAGCATGATATCCCCTGTCCATCTTATCCATCTGTTGGTTGTCTTCGCTCTTCAGAAAGTACGGCAAGACCTCATTGTAGCTCCAACCGTCATTCCCCATTGCTGCCCAATCGTCGTAATCTTTCCTTGAACCTCTCATATACATCATGCCGTTCATCACTGACGTGCCACCTAAAACCTAAAGCAACTGGAATTAAATGATCAGTTGCAGTTTCACTTATAACATATACAACAAGTTTCTGTTAAGAATTCTTCACTGAGGGGTAGGATTGGTACATAGATCTACCATCAGTGTCAATGAAATCATATTCAAAAATTATTGAAAGTTTTGATTGGATATTGAAAAACCAATCGCTTCTACCACAGTGATGAGAAAATTGGTGACGTTTGAATTGAATCAGAAGATCCTTATTCTTTCAGGTATTCGTTGTCAAAACTTCCCGAGAATAGCCACAATTCAGATATCCAAAAATTTTATACATTTATAGATGCCGCAAACAATCGAATGTGACAAGTCTACAGACTGTTGCACTATAAGAGGCTATGTTAAAACAACTGTGAACATTCTGCTATTGATTTGGGATCATTTCACAGTTATCGAATGCTACTTAGAACAGAACATAATACTTCTTTTTTCAATGTGATTGTGTTTCGTCTTGTAGTTTCAATCTCCGACTGAAACATACAGTTCATTGTTGGTTCACGACAAAAAAGTAGGTGAAGTGAGAGATAACGATCCATGCCAAACTGAATCGATCACCTCACTTATTGAAAAATTAACAAGGTTTTGATATCAATCTAATAATTAATTTGAAAAGTTCTTGAGTTTTATACCAATTCCAACATGCTGAACCTATCACTCGCTTCGTTAGGAAGTATGTCAGCTATTCAGAAAAATGAGGGGATACTTCTAGCAACACTGATTACGTTTGACATCAAGAGTTTGCTGCCAAATTAGAGTCATATGGTTTACTTTTCCAGTAGCACGCTTAACTGTCAAGTTTTCGTTCTGGCAAATATCCCCATGTGTTGGTGATGGTGTACCCTGGCAAATAACGGTACTATTCATAACGATTTACTTTTCACATGTTTAGTTATCCATCGCAAAGATATACTGATGTGGAAATAATATATGGAACGGTAAAATATTATTGATTGTCCTGATTCCCATCTTCCTTCGGATTTTTTGGTGGAAATGAATTATCGCTGTCAGGTCAATTGGGGACTCTGAGACGATCCCTTTTAGTCCAGACGGAATGTACATGAATTTGGACGACTTCTGTTCAACAGCCGTGCCAAATCGCCAATTTTTTTGTAGGTAGTTTGGACCTCAAGGCATATAGTGTGAAATTTGTGGAATCGGGAAATTATGAACGAATTCAAATTTACTTGTGTTCTCCTCACCTTTTAAATATAAGATTATTTATTGGCCTCCCAATATCAACATTGAATTCAAAAACAATTTTTTGGGGTACTTATTGAAAAAAATTGATTTTCACGAACATTTTTGAATTCGCGAGAAAAAACCACTTCGAATAAAAAAAATCATTTGTTTACGACAATTTATAAGGGAGATATGGAAATTGTTAAGTAAGCCGCGCGAGAGGAGCCTTGGAGCGAGGCTAGCAGGCCAGCACGCGTCACCCGGGTACCGAGGCCGCCGTCAGTATATTTCGCGTGCGAGTGACCGAATGCAATCAGGATCTGCCATAAGATTAATGCTCAAAACGGTTTCTATATTATCAAATATCATGCCTAACACTATCACGAATGCCCGAAAACTTGAATTTCAAGAAAATGTTCATTTGAACAATAACAAATGAAACAAACGTAAAAATCATTGTATCTCGGCCTAGAATAAAGATATTAGAACTTTTTTTGTTTCAAATCACGCGTCTCGCTAAGATCTACGGGAATCTCAAGGAACATTTCAAATAACTTGAATATATAAGGCGTAACTTCTATTTGCTTATAACCTAAAATCTTACATATTCGAAAAACATGTTTAAAAAAATTAAAAATATTTTTTCACTCAAATCCTGAATGTACATGCTGAAAAGAATGAACCTGTTTTTTTGCACCTTCTCGGTCTTGTGGAACAAATGCTATAGCGACACGCCAGATTTACGAAAATCGGTCATTGTTGTTAAACTATATAACATGGCTGGATAAACCTTACCACCATCTTTCAGATGGTGGATGAGTTTGAGGACAGTACTTTATAAATAAACCTCATAAATACAATAATAATTTTTTTGAAAAATTTTTGTTTAACAGTGATTCAGCGCCAAACTAAAAATTCTACGTGATTTTTGCATAGGACTTATTTTGTAGATTTCATCACGGCGCACATTTTTTGTAGGAAACATTTTTCGATAAATCTTATTCCAAAGATAATAACACCAAAATATGTCTTTTGTTTTTTTTAATAATTTTTTTTACAGAAATCGTCATTTCTCGATTCCACAAATTTCACACTATATTCCTTGAGGTCCAAACTACCTACAAAAAAATTGGCGATTTGGCACGGCTGTTGAATAGAACTCATGTATTAGTCTACTGGCCTATTTTGTTCATAGCTGAGTTCATATGAATAAAAAAGAGATGAAATTAATATCACATTGAAATATCAGCAGAAACATATTGTTGATTTGTGTATATAGATGCTTGATGGTCAACACAAAAAGAAAATTTGAAGATGAGAAAGCTGAAAAAGTTTCCCCAAATGCGAATATTTTTCTGTGAATATTGAACAATTTTGAAAATTCGCTTCATAAAATCAGTTATTTCCTCGTCTAAGTTATTTCTGCAGTCTTAGTTCTACCTTCAGTATATTTTAACAGGAACAAAAAGGCTGTGAATAATCCTATTTAATATTTTTGAATATCTATAAAATAATTTAATCCACATTCAATTGCAGTCTGCACTTTCCTAACTGCTCATCAATCAAACGATTTTATTTCATAATTTACTACTTGTCAGACCATAAGAGAGTTTGGATCGAAATGTTAGATGACATAAAAAAAGTGGTTTATTGCGAAGCCAACACATGTCAATACACTCTGGTTGAGAGGATTTATTTACAGATTACATTTCCAAATCATTCCTATATACGGTACGTTCATAGTTCATGTCATCACCACAATAGGTCAAACTGGTTCAAAACTGATGAGGTTGAGAAAGAATCGACATAAATAAAATTCAATGATCTTTTCGAATACGGAGAGCCTACTATGAGTGACGTTCGAGAAGATTTGCATGATGACTTGTCCAGGAAATATGTAAAATTGCTAGGCATGAAAAAACTGTATTGGTGAAATTTTAGCATTGTAAGTTTTGAGCTGCGGAGTCCACCACCTAGACAATCCTCATAGAAAATATCAATCTCAAATCTCTTGCTACCCCTTTTTGTTTGGACGGCATGTATTCATACCCATTTCGAAAATAATGATAACATAGTTAGAGTTCAACAAGAGAAAAATTTACTTGGGAACCTCATAGGTCCAGTTGTTGTATATATGTTTTACATTTCTAAGTAATCAGAATTGTATTGTCTTTTTCGTTAGTTCACGTTATATGTTGACAAAAGGAACTGCCACGTAAGTATGAACATTGTTTATAGAGATACAGTAAGTCGATTTTCTGGACTTCTTTTTTCGGGTTTTCTCTCCATTGAAATAAAAAGGAAAAAGTTCTAAAATCTTATAATATCTGTTCTTTGGACAAATTGCTATATATTTGCCTTGATACGTAACTGCAAAATTGAAAAGATGCGAATATGAGTGACTTTTTTGTCAGATACGTATCGTATTTTTATGAATTTGGAATTGATAAATTTATTAAAAAAGGGAATACTTCCTTTTGGTCCGAAGAACAGATATTATAAGAGCTTGGAATTTTTTCCTTTTCATTTCTAGGGGGAAGAAAACCCCAAAAATCGATTCCAGAACATTTTTATTTCCTCAACAAATATTCAAACAACATTTTTTTAAAGATTTGAATCGATTTTGTAACGCCATCTACACTATAATGTTTATATTTCCATTTATTTGACAATTTACGACAAAGTTTCCTACTCTGGAGGAAAAAAATAGGTGCAGAGTCATTTCTGTTAATTTGACAGAAATGTTAAGAGAAAGATGATGAAGCTTCAGAAAAGAGTTGACGATAGAAGTTTATGAAGTTAACGAACGTTCAGACATTGAAATCATCTTCGAAACATGAATGATCTACGACATTTACAAACAATTTCACTTCTGTTTCTGAATTGATTGCCATCTTTTGGTATTTATTGTGCATAAGTAATGAAGGAAATGTGTGATTCAGTCTACGACGAAAAGGAAAACATGACCTGGTTGCGAAATCACTAGTGCCATCTATCCTTAGTATCCATGCCTTCGACTAATATTTCTGTATAGTCATTGTTTATAGAGATATATAGTTAGTTAATGTTAAGATCCCTAAAACCCTGGTGATTCCACTGATTAGATTTTGTTTAGATTTTTGTGGCGAAAAAAACAATTGAAGCTTTTGAGGGTTTAGTAAAATGAAGGACTAATTCGAGACAACTCAGATCAACTCAAATTTTGGAATTTGTCAAAAAAGGTGTCAAGTATCCGAGTAAACAAGTTTGGTTACTGGGCAAAGCTCCAAAACGCTGTAAAACTTAGCCAAGCTGTTTTTTTGGCCCAAAATTAATAAATATTTAATATCTCGGCCAATATTAAATGAATTTTCGTGAAAATAGGTACCGGGGGGTTTTTTGGGACACTGATTACGATTTTGATGTCAGAAATTTCTGAAACTCCCTGTAAACCGTAAAACAGTAGAATTCAATTGGCTTATCATCTAAACCTACAGTACTGCACGAAAAATGTTCATAAAACTTATAAATAGAGGGGCCGAATGGATTAAATATAAAAATTTTAGGTGAATGATGGAAAAGAAAGGTTTTTTGGCCATAACTTTTTTTTTGGTGATGATAACGAGATGTACCAGGAACCATTTCAAAGCTAAGGTTATCGCCAAAATTTCATGTCATATGCAATATTTGAATTGGATGGGCCAATTTTTTTTTTCGCCCGACAAAAAAGAGCATTTACCGTTGTAAACATAAAATAGGCAATTTTAAACGGACAAATTTGCTTACAGATGAAAAATTATAACAAGAAATTGAAATACAACTATCCTGGAATAAATGCTGAAAAATTTGGCTGTTTAAAATAAATAATGTTCACGCTGCTGGCCAAAAACTGAAAATGTTTTAAAAAATACACGATTCCACCCAACTTTAGCAGGCCAAAACATAAACAATAATTACCCGATAGGGCCAAAAATAGCTGGACACATTCAGGACGAAGTGTTCTGACTTTTCACCAAAGGATTTTTTTCCATGCACCTAAGCCCATATGGCGCTAAAAAATTGGCATTAAAAATAAAAAAAAAAAATTATTTTGCCCATAACTTTTTTTCTTCTCATTTTAATCGGTTCTAGTTGGTCTCAAAATTTTCCTGATTTTGTCATTTCGCAAAATAATAAGAATAATTTTTTTTGTTAAAGTTATATTTTTCGAGATATTTACGCCAGCACGATCCGGTTTCTACATTTTTCGTGAAGCAACCATTTTTGCCATGTCATATATCTCCTTTAATATTAATCGTACAAGAATAAAACAAAAACCACTTTATTTGTCGACTAAAATACTTCATATAAGTAATATATAATTTTTTTGTAATACTAACAGGTTTTCAGTAAATTTTTAAAAACTTTAAAAACTTTTAATTTTTTTTGCAAAAATCACACTTCCTCGCGCTATTGCTCGAAAGGGGTGCATTTTTATGAAAAATTGCAATCGATGTTTTTATGTTAAAAATGATAATGTATCGATTGGTTTCATTATTTATTTTTTTAACCCCCCCCCCCCCACCCCCGCGCTTTTTCCCATTAACGGAAGTTGTTTACTCGGATACTGGGAACCTTTCTTAACAAAATTCAAGTTACTCCACGTATCTGCAATTGGTCTCGAATTAGTCCAGCTAGTTTTTACTACCTTTACTATATTACCATTTCTCAAATTTGATATCAAGTGTCAAGTTGATTGTCACACTGACATGTCACTTTGAAAATATGATATGTACAATGTTTTTTAGTGTTTATTTATTGATTTCGTTGCTTTCAAACATTGAAACGTTTTTACTGCTATTTGATTGGCCACCCATTATCCTTTGGGTTGCGATCTCTTCTCACTAGCCAATAAAATAGAAGTGGAAAAACTCGACTGCACAATTTCACTTAGGGCAAATTCAAGACCGGGCGGGCGACATCTGTACGTATTGTACGGAAACCTCCAAAAGCTCAATTATCGACCTGAAATCAAGTAATCCAAATTTCGCCACTTTTATCCCAAACTTTCACAGGTATAAGTAAACACACCAGGGTTTCTAGGCATCTTAGTCAATGTAAAAAAGATTCGAAGCGTTTTTGTTACGCCATCTACAATAAAATGTCGATATTTTCGTTTACTTGACATAACAGGACAAAGTTTCCTACTCTGAATGGGAAAATAGGTGCAGATGAGTTCTGTCAGTGTGACTGAAATGTTGATAGAAAAATAATGAAGCTTCAAGATAGAGTTGACACTGAAAGTTAATGAGGGAAATGAAAGTCAAGGCATTAGAATGATCTTCAAAACATAAATGATCTAGGACATATACAAAAAAATTATACATCTGTTTTTGAATTGATTGCCATCTTTCGGTATTATGTATAAGTAATCAAGAAAATGATGTGATACAGGCTACGTCGTCCGTATGTGAAACGAAAAAAAAAAGACACGATTCAGAAACGAAATCACTAGTGCCATCTACACGCAGTATCCATCCCTTCAAAGGATATTTCCATATGGTCTCTATACACAATGATATAGTTGACTAAACTATATCTCTATAAACAATGCTGTGAATAAGAAGTTGTTTGCTCAAGTTCATTGCCTTCTGGGTATTAAACGAACAATCGATGGGTATAGTAGCGTTTCATCTTGCATATCTTATAACGATATGTGTTATGAATATCTCCCGAAATATTCTCAATAATGGATTTTTGTCGTTTTTACTCCTTTTCATTCGCTGTGATTGAAGAAAGGAAAAATAATTGGCTGCTAGTGGGCATCAAATCCAGAAAGTTACCTAGATGCCCCAGCCACACACTTTAACATAGAGCAAATTCAATAAAATATTTGTTTCTAATCCTAATTGGGCTTTTGGGCAACGCTCAGGATACCAATTCATTTCACGGGTTTACGTTTCATGTTCATAGTTTTCAGTGAGAGAGATGTACTTCATTTGCGTATTGACATCGCTGGAATCTCTTTGAAACTTAAGGATGAGAGTACTCTGAGACCTCGATTGACATAACCTCAATGTTATTCTTTGATATTCTTGCCCCAGTGGTCAACTCATTTCCCATCAGTGTTATTTCTAACAAGAAATTACTAATGAGAACAAAATAAGTCTATATTTAGAATGATAAGCCATTTTTATTTGCACTCACTTAAAATAACCAGGATCGAATTGAAGACTAGTGCCATTTCTGGAATCCATTTCTTGGGTTTTCTCTCCCCTTAGAGAAAAAAGCTCTCATACCTGTTTTTTTTTTGGTTAATCGATATATTTTTATTTTGAATCAAGGCCATTAAGAATATAAGGGCAGCTGAACACAAAAACAACTGAAGAAGATGACATAGTCGAAATAAGCTGTACACGTATTATCAACAAATGGTACACACGTCATGGTTGACTGCGTTAACATCAATTTGCTTATGACAGAACAGAATGGAAAAAAAACAAAACTGGAAGAAGCTACTTTAGTTCAGAAAATGACGCTGAAGAAATGGTAAAACCTTGCAATTTTTTCGTCCAGCACCGATTTGTACAAAAATTTGGGATCAGGCTTACTACACCCTCTAGTTCATTTTCTATATTGTGCTGTTGTACGCCTTTTGTTTTTTAGGGGTGAAAACTACCCCTAATTGTCAAAAATTATATAATAACATTAAAAACTTGAATATGGGTAAATATAGTTGTATATTGTTTCATGCTTTAGGATACAATTTCATAATCTTCCAAGCCACCCTTGTTATAAACTACCCTTGAAAACATTTAAATTTTTATAATATGTCTTCGAATTTTAGAATACACGGGTGAGAAATCAACGAAATATACACTCAGACATGCGAGCAGATTTTTCTTCTTCTCTGCCTTCCAATATGAATGGAAAAAGTTGAACATATAACGTATAACGGCCGAATATACCAGTTATGTAGATTACTACGCTCCGAAGAAGGTGATTCAATTTTCAAAAAAAAATTGATCGGTTTTTTAAGCATAGCTCCTTAATTTTAGGTGATAGAAAATTTATTTCAGGAACGATTTTGTAGTGCTTTTCAAGAGCTATAAAACAATGCGAATAACTTAAGATCCCTCAATTTTCAAATGGGGAGAGTTCAAAGCGCTTGACGGTGATGTTCGATCGTAAATGTAGGTGTTAAACGGCTTTATCTCGCCGAATATTCACTTAACAAAAAATCTACACACAAGGAAATTTTTGTCATTAAAAAAGCTACAATTTAGCACTGTATCGATTTTTTCGTATCTTTAGTATTTTGAGAGATATATATAGGAAAAGGGTTAAAAACACGAAATTGAAAAAAAACGTTTTTTCTTTAAACTCCAATTTTTCTAAAATTAGGTATTTTGAATTGATTAAACTTCGTGGGTATATTATTAGTATATATAAAGAGAATCACAGAAGGGTGGCGATGAATTTTAGTTAGGGGGTACTTTGGAGGTTGTTTTCACAGATTTTTTCCGTAGAATAAAGCGGGTACCGATCTTATTTTGATCATCATAAGTCGGTCAATTTTCATGCTAGGAAGACATTTTTTCATTTGTTTGAAAGCTCTAAATGAATACTTTAAGAAAATTTCTATGAGCTTTCTTCGAAAAATGCAAATTTTTCTCGTTATTACGCTTTAAATCTTCAATTTTATATATTTGACGAAAAAAGCTAAGCATCACTTTGCTGCATCTCAGTTCGTATGTGTCGCAGGAAAATTATAAAGGAAGCATTGTTCTTGTTTTTTCAAAAGCTACAATTTGCCTCTCCACACTTTTTTTGATAAAATGCATAGGTTATTTGCAAAAAAACATTTAAAAAGGTCGATTTTTTCGTCAGAAAACTGTTACTTTCAACTTCGAATAACTCAAAAATTATTTCTTTTATTTTCCGTCGATTACTTCAGTTAAAATGTGATAAAAAAAATTCCACCCCCGTGATGGGGTGGCAACCACCCCCGAGGCTCTAGCGTACAGCGTCATGATATAGAAAATGATCCTTGAGCTATTCCCTACCTTCTGTGAACATTTCAGATCAATCCATGGTGGAAGAAAAAAATTGCGAGCCAAAATGCTTCATCTCCTGAACAAACGGAAATGGAGAGATGGCTACTTGTTCATTTAGTATGGGACCAATGTTGGATGACTCTTTTGAAAAGGAAAGTTGAACTGGTGAGAATAAATTGGAAGTTGGTTGTGTCAAAATCAACTCTAGGCTTGAGAGAGGATGCAGACTAGCTTCCGAAACGTCGTCATGGGGAAGAAATTCATAAAAATAAAAATAATTATTATAAAACTGACAAAATAGTTACCAGAAGATACCTATTATTAGAACTTAAAGCTCTTTTATTTCATTTCTAGAGGAGAGAAAACCAAAAAACTTTTTACCTCCTCAACAAACATCCAAACAATATTTAAGTTCCATTTCGTTATCAACGGAATCGGCAACCTCTTCCCGTGAATACTATTCATTTCCTGGAAAACTGTTTGCGCGTCTACTCCCGAACATGAAGAAAGCTTCGGCAATCAATCTTTTCCACAACTCTAATCTATTTCTTTCGATAAAACCTTTCGAGTAAAATCTAATGGCTACCGAACAAGTCTTATCTCATCTCTCACGTGATTTACGAGCGGAATCCTACCTTTCCTCTGGGCCAGTAGCATCTTTGTTCGTTTTCTCCCAAACATGCTTGCGTCTCCGGTTCCGTCTGATAGCCCCAGTCGATTTCTGACCCGATGAAGTTGAGGAACATGGACGGGACTTGGGTACCGGTGGGCTCGTCCAAACCTGGAATTGAAATAGCATAATCATTGTTTATAAAGAAATAATAGAGTTAGTCAATGTCTGTGTTGAAAGGATTTGAAGCGTTTTTTAACGCTATCTTTGTTTATATGCAGATTCACACGAAAGGGAAGCCCTGTAATGTTCAACGAACATCGCGTGAATCAAGGGACAGGAGATACGAATTAACATTCACTTTGAATTTTTGGAGTCTGTAAGCCTCAGGAAATACTTCCTTTGGCAAAGAGTTCCAAAGCTCAGCTGTTCTATTGAAAAAAGATCCCTGAGCAAGAGAGGTTCGACAGGTCTCCAAATTCACAACAATGGGCTGGGAATTCTCTACTTGACCAGTTATCCGGGTAGATATTGCCAAGGGTGGAACGATTGATTCGAAAGAGCAACCGACCGTGAAAATATCTATAGAGGAGAGACCCTTCTACGACGTTCCAATAAAGTGAGCGAAGAATCACCAACAAGACGGATTGCATTTCTCTGAATAGAATCGAGAAGCCTCAATGAATGTTTTGGTGCGGAACTCCATACATGAGAACTATATTCCAAGACGGGTCGTATCTGAGCCTTGTACATCATTAAAAGCTGACGAGAAGTGAAGTATTTTTTCGCACGAAATAGAAATACAAGTTTCTGGGAAGCACCTTTAGCGATCGATCTCACTTGGCTTTCTCATGAGGGATTATCACTGATCGTAATTCCTAGAATCGAGATACTTGAGTTTGTAGGAATAGTTACTCCTGACATCTGAATACTAGATGATGATAGATCGGCTTTCCTTGAGAGGAGACATGCCTGGGTTTTTCTAGCATTAAATTCCACCAGGTTCCTGTCACCCCATTCTATTATTTTTATCAAGTCATCGTTTTATATTTTATTGACGTGAATGTTTCCTTGAATTTTTGTTTCTCGAGCTGGTATGGGGACTCTGGAAGAGAAACTAGAATGAAGAGTACTTGACTATGTAGGTACTGAACAAGATGTTTTCTCGAGCAAATCATTGATATGAAGCAGAAACAAAGTGGGCAGCAGAACTGAATCTTGTGGAATACCTGCAGTCATTGGGAGAATATCAGATGATACTCCATCAACAACCACATACAGAGACCTGTCAGACAAAAAACTCTTCAACAAAGTATAATGTGGATATTTCCGTTTACTTGACACTGCAAAACAAAGTTTCCTAGACTGAAAGAAAAAATAGGTCTGTTAGTTTGACTGAAATGTTGAAAGAAATATAATGAAGCTTCAAAATACAGTTGACGATATAAGTTCATGATGGAAACATAAGTTTAGGCTTTATATTAAGCTTCAAAACATGAATGATTTACGATACTGACAAAAAACGCCAATTCTGTTTCTGGATTGATTACAGTTCCGTTCAACACTGCACAACAAAGTTTCCTTCTCTGGAAGGAAAACAAGGTGCAGATCTCAATTCGTCAGTTTGACTGAAATGTTGAAAGAGAGATGATGAAGTTTCATAATAGAGTTGGCGATATACGTTTATATAAGGACTGAAAGTTCAGATATTAATAGTATATTGTTTACCAGATAGGAAAAGACTAACATTCCTGGAAGAGTGTGAAGATTGCTAAGTCGATAATAAATGGTACTTTGAAATCATTAATAAAATTACTTGAGTTACTATGGAAACTGTTTTCAACCATTTATGAAGAACACTAAAAACTGTAAGGAAATATCATTTTGGTATGGATCATGATTGGACCTCAGGTTCAAAGAATGGAGTTCTAAACTTCTTGTCGATGTGTTGAATAACTGTGGGGGTGTTTTTGAGTTCAACATTGTGTGAACTATATTGCAGAAATTATGATACTACGAAATGACATTCGTATCCAGTGAAGGTTAACGAATGAGTTTAACCAATGGTCATTTTTTTCTGTGCTCCATCTCAAATATGATGAATTTGCCAAATTTTTAGGGAGATCAGAATGATTTGTTATCAAATTACTAAAAAAAAAATATCCTCAAGTGAAAACCTGTATAATCACTAGATTTCGAGATGTGAAGGCTGCAAAGTCGGCCTAAATATGGCGAAAATCACTCAAATATATCTCTTCTCCATATTTTCTCTAGTAGTCCATTTTAATTTCAACTTTCATGAGGTAAATTACAGAAGGAGAAGTCATAATTAGTTGTCGACATCCATAAAACATGGCAAAGACCTCCACCATAATATTTCACAAATTATCTTGAAAAAAAAAAGGCGCTAATTGAACCTCCATACAAAAGTTATAGAGCCATTCCGTGCCCAATGAAAAATTTAATGGTAACATTTGATGTTATGAAATCGTTTGGACATCGTGTTGAATAATGTACCTCGAATTCAACGCTATTTTAATTACAGTTCAAACACAATGATCCTGATGGTGCAATAACCACGAACCACGAAATGATGATTAATTAGTATTGGCTCTTGTTTCAAACCGTATGCGTGACGTTGTTCAAAGTTCACGCGTCAATTCGGTTTAATTTGAAGTACCGAATCCAGACGGGTGATGTTTCAATAGATTCAAGATCCTGAGAGAAATTGAGAGCTATTCTATTATAATATAACTACAACTATAATGGAAAACCTAGTATTTTTCATTTCAAATCATTGCAAGGAGAGTTCTATTTAGGAAGTGTGAGCTCCTATACCTGACTTATTGAAAGATTAAAATTTGCAATGCCTTCAAACTGTGAACGTGAAATATAGATAATCAGTATGAGATCAGAGAGTTGGTTGTTGACATGTCTTCCTGCAAAAGCCATATTATTATTATTATTATTTTATTTTTCAAAAACAATGGAGAACATCAAATTCAATCCCTTCGGAAGAAATACATTGCCTCAGAATGATGGATCATAGAGTGATAAGTGGTGGCAGAGGAGGAATTTGATCAGTTAGTAATTCACTAACTTGGACAAAATTCTTGGATTCATCAATGGTAAAGAAAAAATCTGATCGTCTGGATTTCTATACTTTGGGAAAGAAATTGTCAGAAAATGCTAGCGATCTGTATTGCTGGAAAAGTAACATTCAGGTACTATGGAAGAACTCAGGATATATATGTGGTATATTACATATAAATTGTAGATTGCCCTAAAATTGTTCATTTATTATGGCGAAGCTTCTAGAGAAGAGGTCCACAACACCTGTGAATCAACAAAAATGTTTCATATTTGAACTTGAATATTTAATAAGCGTAAATACGTGAATTTTTCAATTCTATGATATGTAGTGAAAAGAACATGACACCAACTTCAGATTTACTGTTTTTAACTCATCATTACAACCCCATATTTGAATTTCATATACTCGTTGGAGAGATTGGGAGAACATCAAGCCATTTCGAATTCCTTCCCACTGACCTGGAGCAGTTGATTATATGGTTGAAAAACCGCAAATCACGTACGCACTAATCTTAATCACATTTATGGTCACACCCTTTCTGAAAGGCTTGTAAATCAATACTCATTTTCTCCCACTTTGTCGATTAATTACGGTCAGTTAGTAGGACAGTAGCAGGCTTTTTTTTTTATGTAAAGATTCACACGGAAGAGAAGCCCAGTGATGATCGAAGAACACCGCGAGAATCAACAGACAGTAGATACGAATTGAATTCAAATTTTTGAAGTTTTTTAGCCTCAAGAAGAACCTTCTCTGGTACGGAGTTCCACAGTTCAGCCCTTTTTTATCAAAAAAGATCCCTGAGCAAGAAAATCTCGACAGTTGCCCAAGCTCACAACAAAGGGTTGAGTATGCTGCACTTGTTGTAGATCCGTGTTTTTACTGCCAAGGATCTCACATGATTCTTCCGTGAGGGATTGTTACTGATCCTAATTTTTAGCTACGAGATACTTGACTTGTAGGAATAGTAATACTTCTGACATCTGAATATTAGATGAAGATATATCGGCATACTTTGAGAAGATTCATGTCTGGATTTTACCAGAATTGAACTTCACCAAGTTGATACTAACCCATTCTATCATTTTCGCCAAGTCAAATGTTATTGACTCTAATGAGTCTCTGAATTTTTGTTCCTTATGCTGATTCGGGTACTCTGGAAGAGAAACTAGTACAAAGAGCACTGTCGTCCACAAAACTATGGACTAAAATTTTCCCAGAAAATCATTGATATTAAGCAGAAACAAAGTGGGCACCAGAAATGAACAGTGTGAAACACCATCCAGAAAGCACATAATGAGACGGCAGTTCAGAGAAGAGACCTTGAAGCCGAAATGGATTAAAATTTTTTGAAATGACATATGAAACAGCTAACGTTTCTGCTAAATTTTCGTTGGGATACTACCTAATGTGGGAAACCTCCACCAATAAGGACCGGTTTTTCAATTCAAAATATCTATCAGAAAAAAAATGACCACCAATTTTCATCCTTATCACTGTCAAACATCACTCACGGGCACCCTCTCATTTCTCTCATCTATCTGACACATAAGTCACTTATCGTTGAATTGAAAATGTGGCCCCAAGTCATATAAAAAATCAATGATAATGAAGGCTTTTGCCTTTTCAATTATCGACAACTATTGAGTTGACAAAATGGTCAAGGCTTTCGCGGCCGAGGTTATTAGTATAACTACTTCTCTTCGGGCTTGAAGGCCGTCGTTCTTTGGTATTTTACCTGACGTTTCGCTGGCGCGAGTGGCCAGCTTCTTCAGAGGCTTATTCATCTCCGATGACCAAACGGTTCGATTTCTCAAGGCGTATTTATATTGATGCAGGTAGTCTGGAGTGTTAATTACTTCTGTCGGGTTCGGAGAATAATCATCATTATTAGTTGCCGCACTACCTGCTGTAATTTCATTAGTTATTCTTGATTTCTTCAGAATCAGATTCCAAATTCTGTTTAGAGTCAACGATTCTTCCTTTCTGTTAAAATTGTCCGCATGTTTTTGGATCTCTATTGCCTCCCGTACCAGTCGGCTATGGTAACCCTGGTTGGGGGCAATCAGTGTTGCAATTTCGAACAGAATCCTGTGGTCGCCCTCACTCAATGCGTGTTCCGCCACCACCGATTTTTCGGTTTGCCCCAGCCTGCAGTTCCTTTGATGCTCTTCGAGCCTCGTACCCATGGATCTTTTCGTGCTACCGATGTAAACCTTCCCACAGGTGCACGGTATGCGATAAACCCCTGCCACTGACAGTGGTTTTTTTTTGTCTTTAGCCGACCTGAGGCTTTGTTGGATCTTCTTGGTCGGCTTGAAAACCGTTTTTATGTTATATTTCCCCAATTCTGTCAGTGACCCTCGGAATATATGGCAGATATGCATTCGCTACTACCTGAGAGTCCTCCCTGTTATGAACCGTGGGACTCTTCGGTTTCATGGCCCTGTTGATCTCAGATACACTGTACCCATTCGACCTCAAGGTCACTTGAAGATGTTCCAGTTCCTGCTCTAGATGTTATGGTTCACAAATTCTTCGACCACGTTCAGTTAGGGTAGATATGACTCCTCTCTTTTGACTGAGATGGTGGTTCGATAGTGCGTGCAGGAACCGTGTGCGTGGGTTTTCGGTATACTTTGTGGGTTAGTCTAGCGCCACATCGTTCAATCAGAACATCTCTATCAGCAGATAGCATTCTTAGATGTTCTGATTGAACGATGTGGCGCTAGACTAACCCACAAAGTATACCGAAAACCCACACACACGGTTCCTGCACGCACTATCGAACCACCATCTCAGTCAAAAGAGAGGAGTCATATCTACCCTAACTGAACGTGGTCGAAGAATTTGTGAACCATAACATCTAGAGCAGGAACTGGAACATCTTCAAGTGACCTTGAGGTCGAATGGGTACAGTGTATCTGAGATCAACAGGATCATGACAGGGAGGACTCTCAGGTAGTTGCGAATGCATATCTGCCATATATCCCGAGGGTCACTGACAGAATTGGAAAACTCTTGCGGAAATATAACATAAAAACGGTTTTCAAGCCGACCAAGAAGATCCAACAAAGCCTCAGGTCGGCTAAAGACAAAAGAGACCCACTGTCAGTGGCAGGGGTTTATCGCATACCGTGCACCTGTGGGAAGGTTTACATCGGTACCACGAAAAGATCCATGGGTACAAGGCTCAAAGAGCATCAAAGGAACTGCAGGCTGGGGCAAACCGACAAATCGGCGGTGGCGGAACACGCATTGAGTGAGGGCGACCACAGGATTCTGTTCGAAAATGCAACACTGATTGCCCCCAACCAGGGTTACCATAGCCGACTGGTACGGGAGGCAATAGAGATCCAAAAACATGCGGACAATTTTAACAGAAAGGAAGAAGCGTTGACTCTAAACAGAATTTGGAATCCGATTCTGAAGAAATCAAGAATAACTAATGAAATCACAGCAGGTAGTGCGGCAACTAATAATGATGATTATTCCCCGAACCCGACAGAAGTAATTAACACTCCAGACTTCCTGCATCAATATAAATACGCCTTGAGAAATCGAACCGTTTAGTTATCGGAGATGAATAAGCCTCTGAAGAAGCTGGCCACTCGCGCTAGCGAAACGTCAGGAAGAAATTCCAAAGAACGACGGCCTTCAAGCCCGAAGAGAAGTAGTTAAACTATTGAGTTATCTGCCCCACTGTACGGCGGACTGCATTTTTAGGACTGCAGCCATCAAGAATACTGATGAAGATTCCTTATTGCTATGGTTTGCTACACGATAGGCCCTTTTTTGAGAATTCTCCCATCGGGCAGTGGCAGATTTTGAAATGAAATATCATTCATCACTTCTTCAATGAATTCTTATATCAAGTAGTATATAGAATGCTAAACCGAAATGCACCTGAAATCAATGACAGCATTCGAAAGTATCAGACACTCATCAACGAAATTGAAAAGATGAAATGAAAATCATATTCACAGAAACAGACTACAACTCTTCCGAAACTTATTCAAAAACTGTAGCCGCTCATACTGTCGAGATATCTCAAATTCAACTTGTCGAGAATTTTCTATAAATCATCAGTTATTTTTTATCAGAAATCAATATGCGTTCAGACCACCTCTCTCAGAATCACGCTTTTTGCTCCTATCAATTATATGGGAGCTCTGTAAATCCAATATGAATGCATTAGAGATGAATTTACATAAAATAATTGAATGCAATCCGGTACTCTATTGGGATCCGTTGTTCATGATAAGACCATCAAGAGAGTTGAAAAGGTGAATGTTTGAATAGGTTATGTCATTTGCTGTAGCATGTTTTGTAGATTGAATGTATATTCAATCATGTTACACTCAAGTATCGTTATTCTTCAGATGGGAAAGATAGATAGATGGAACTTCATTACCTCTTTAGCCATTACTTGGCGAGGGTCATCAACAATATGGTATATAAAATACAGATTGAAAGTTCACTGAAGTTATTATTGAACTAATATGTTAACTCAAAATATTAGAATTAGACATACACTTATGCGAACAAAAAAGAAAAATGAAGTTGTCCATAGCGGACAAAGAATGTCCTGAAATCCATCATCTGGGTTTTCTCTTTCCTGGAAATGAAAAAGGAAAAACTTTCGATTCTTAAGAAAAATACGATACGTGATTAATTAATTATAAGAATCTAATATGAATAATATGTAACAAACATTATACCTTTTGCCCCTCAATTATCTGAGAAGATAGAACCGATCGGCAAAAGGTATAGTGTTAGAGCAATATTGAAAACAACACATACTCCACGTTCAATATCGACACATACTGAAACAAATATCACCAGAAGAAACCCAAAACAATTTATGTATCAAATTCTTTGTTCGTGCGGTCAAAAGTATATCGGTGAAACGTTCAGACCTCTGGAAGTGCGAAAGAGTGAACACAAGATGCACATCAAGAACAGACAGATTGGTGGTTCTGAATTCTCAGAACACATTCTCACTGCCGATGAAGATCACAAAGTAGAATGGAATGACACTCAACTCATGGCAAAGGGAGCAATGACAGGACACGAAAGTTGAAGGAATCTGTTTTTATCATGCTGTCTGCGGATACTTGCATTTCAACGAGTTCAATTGATATAAATCGCACCTGTCAACCTCTCTTGACAAACATATTGTCAAATGTTAAATTTTTGACTTTTACGAAAACGGACCTGGAAGAGAATATTTGGTTTCCGAAACGTTAACGATAAGTATTTTGATAAATATCAATTGTTGTGTTTTTTTATTGACTCAGCAACTTTTCGACTTAGAGTAAAATCTGTCCTTCACTCGTATAGATTTCAATATTGATTCTCATTTTCTCAGATTGTGGTAGGTTTACGAAGAAAGAATATAATTGTTTTTGAATCTGGCAAAATTTAGAATAAGATTGATAATGAAACATTTATATTCGTCTGTAGGACAACACTTCGAGTCGAATATAAATTTTCTAGGATTATCTACCCATAATATTACTATCTGTACAACACGATTTCAGCTTGATGGTCTTACCAGCTTCGATTAAAAGAACTCTCCACTCCGGTATTTCAGACAACCTGCTCGCAACAACCGCTCCAGAGCTTCCCCCACCCACAACGATGAAGTCGTACTCGTGGAAGAGGGGTGTGTGTTCTGGTCTACCACAGGGATCTTCCAGGTCACATTGGGACCGGAGGAACACTTCCAGGAGTCCCATGAAGAGCATGAACTGGGGACCACCGCATGTGGAGGCCAACGTTGGTCCTGGAGTAGTACCCGGACAGTTGCAGCTCATCTGAAGACAAATGAAAGCTAGTCAGGAGATTTTTCAGGAGTTTCAGAAATAATTTTCACGTAATGCAGATTAATCATGAAAAAATTATATGAGACTGAATTATTGTATTAGACCAACTGGGTTCTGAACGAGTTTTATGGTACAATTGAAATAGCAGATGCACAACCGAAAAATTGGTATGTCGCCCCGGAGGTACTGCAATCAAGAATTTTTGACGTCATTTGCTCTCTCAAGACTAAGACTCTGGAGGCATTAGCAAGATATTGACAAAGGAATATAAAATGTGAAGGTCAAGGTGATTTCCAGAGCATATTCAACGTTCACTTGCTTTTACTGCTCCACATTTCTCACCGGGAAAAACACTTGACAATATTCTTCCCTAGAGGTGTTTCGAGGTTTAGATTTATACCAGAACATTCGCCATATTTTTGAGATCAAATCTAAGTTGGTACTTTTTGTTATCATACTGGCACAGAATTGAAACTTGAATCAAATATACTATCTCATGGATTAAAATGGCACTTTCAATCCCTAATGATAAAAAATGAACTATCAGTCCTGGATATTTCAATTGAAACATATTTTGAACAAGTATTGAATTATTCTTTGTCGCCGCAGTAGCTTGTCGCTGCAAAAAATAGCTGGACAGAGTTGTTGTAGTTGAGAAACTTGCACAAATCTGATCAGAATAATTTTTTTTCTTCTACAAGGATTTTTCAACGTGATAGCGGTGCCTGTCATTCATCTTGTTGTTGTACATCAAACCTCTCAACTTTCCTGCATTCATTTCGGTGTTGAAAGAGTCACTTTTAGGCACTAGCGCGGAAAAGTAAATCTGTTGACTTTGTTGGGAGTATACTGACATTAGAATATTCAAAATATATATTTGTATGGTTGTAGTTTACAGAAATACTGAAGAATTAAAAAGTTCATTTCAATGGCCCTGGTATAAGCCTCATCAAATGAATCTAATAATAATAAACATTTGACATTTTTCACTTTGAATTACTGTAGCAACAATTAAAGATGCCTTGAAACCCTGGTGTGTTTACTTATACCCATGAAAGTTTGGGATGAAAGTGGCGAAATCTGGATTGCTTGATTTTTGGTGGAAAATTGAGCTTTTGGAAGTTTCCGTAGAATACGTACAGATGTCGCCAATACGCTCTTGTCAGTCTTGTCTGAAGCTAAATTTGCACTTAGTGAAAATGTGCAGTCGGATTCTCTCATTTATATACGATTGGCTAAGGAGAAGAGATCGCAACCTAAAGGATAATGGGTGGCCAACCAAAAATCACTAGAAAACCAGTAAAATGTTTCAATGTTTTAAAGCAACGAAATCAATTGATGAACGCAATAAAAAGACCGTACACATCAAAATTTCAAAGTGACAATTGACTTGACACTCAACAACAAATTTGAAAAATGGAAACATGACGCCCCCTACCGAAAAAATAGGAGAAACCTCCAGAAGCACCGATTGTTTTTTTTTGCCACAAAAATTTAAACAAAATCCTATCAGTGGAATCACCAGGTTCCAAGGCTTATTACAGTCATACAACTACCTTGTCAAAATCAATTTCATGACCTCTTCCAGCCAAGTTGCTGAGAAAGCTGTGGATACCAGAAATCTGATATCATTGAAAAACATTTCAGCATCTGCAATCAATTTGCAGAATGCAACAAATTGCACTTTCAATATTGATGATAATAATAATTATCAATTTGTTGATCTGTATTTAAGAATAAACGTTCCTTCATGTTTGATTTGTATTTTTCCGCACGCTAGTAAAAAAAATAGTGTACCTAACTCATGCGTGAAGTGACTTGTCCGCACTTGTTAGGTAAACTACTATTTTAGACTACGGTCTCTTATCTTATTTTACCTGTGGTCGATCTAAAAACTCTGCGCCTTAGCTTATAGTCTTATAGTATTAGTGTGTATAGTATACTATTTCAACGTAACATCTTGTGACATTTGACATGAAACCATCGTAAGAACCCATCTCAAATCGGAATGAAATATTCAAATTTTATACTGTTTTCCTCAAGACACTTTCATATGATTGGATTGCAAATTGTTCTTTATATAAGGTTTCATTCCATGATTTCGCAATACAAGACTCTTCTTGGCAGAAGTCATTCATCGCTCTTCCTTTCACAATTCACAAAGCATCTAGAGAAATCCTAAGCATGAATTCACATGGAGATGAAATTTCACTACTTTAATATTTTAATAATGGCAACTTCTGCTAACAATTGTTTCACGACGCGTGTATCTTTGTAGGTCAACTAGTAAAAGGTGTTCACATTCTTTAATTAGTTTCGTTTGATTTTCATCTGACTCGGTGACTGACTGGTCATTTATTTGTGCGTGAATTGCTGCCGTGACATATCCGCCGTGGATATTCGTCAAGTCATTGCATTCGTTACTTTATATTATTGAATGAATTCAAGTGACATGCGAAAAAAATTGTGAAACGAATATAATCGAATGATATGTTGGGATAATGTTTTCAGAATGGGCAACAAAATGTAATACTGTTAAGACACCTTGAACAACTGTTCCGATTCAGATATGATCAGGAAACTATTGCGGATGCAAGCAACAGAAACTTTGTAGGAATAATGATTAACTCAAAACTTGATCAAAACTTTCCATTATTTTCATAGCATTTCCTTGTTAAAATTGTTTCACATTACTCCAGTCTATGACGGTAAAAAAAAGTGTAAACTGTGTA
This sequence comes from Zygogramma bicolorata, assembly GCA_032362365.1. Classification (NCBI taxonomy): domain Eukaryota; kingdom Metazoa; phylum Arthropoda; class Insecta; order Coleoptera; family Chrysomelidae; genus Zygogramma; species Zygogramma bicolorata. Next base: position 614,877 of record JAVJAQ010005233.1, read on the forward strand.
TTCATCCCATACAGCACCAATTCGTATGAAAATTTGGATATAGGTTCTACTTACCCTCTATTTCGAAATCTAACCTGTGCCGAAGGTTGCTTTCTTGGAGGGGGGGTTAAAACCACCCCTATTCGAAAAAAAAAAATATCAAAATTTTAGATTGGAGCATGTAATAAACTTAAATCATATTTATATCAGTAAAATCAATCGAATGATGATTTTTAATATAATTCGTTGTTCAGTAATCAGTGTCAGCCCTTAACACCTCCCCCTTGTGACAGAATATCATCAGAAAATAATAATTAACATGTTATTTGGCAGTTATTCAACTTATTCAGTATCTATTTGCATTTAATTTGAGATTTAGCTTATATCTACCATCTGCTTCAAAGTTGAGGTTGTGCCTGAGGTTGATTTCTATCCTTCAGAGGAGGAAACTACCCTTATTCAAAAAAATTACAAAATACTAGTTTTGAGCGTGCAGTCATCTGTAAATTTGTTGAATTAACCTTGATAGACAATTTCTGATCAAATGAACAGTTTCGATCCCTAAAAACCACCCTTATGATAGTTTTCATTGAAAAATTATATCGAAATTGTTATTGAGTAACTGGGAAACCCAACTGTATGAAAATTCAGATTGAGACTCCACTTTAAAGTTACCTCTGTATATACTCGGGGTTGATTTTGATTTTTTAAGGGTAAAAACTACCCCATTAAAAAAAGATTGAGTCTAGGTTTGGATGTGTGATCGATTGAAATCATAATAGTTCCACTAGGCCTAAAATATAGTTACTATGTGTATTCTTCAATATACTAATGTACATACTCTAATTTCTACAAAAATGTTTTTGGTTTTTTCCCATAACTGGCTTAGTCTTCGAGCAATTAAATCCACCAAAAAAGTATTTTGTAGCTTTTTTCAAGAGCTATAAGCTCATTCATATGATTTTTTGTTTCAGATTATATTTTTGAAAAAGTTCATGCTGAAAGGGCTCAAAAACGGTACTTTGCGCGAACCCTCACAATATTTAACTGGCCATATCTTACTCTATTTTCATCCTGCAGAAAAGATGAAACACCAAAATTTTCAGAGAAGAATAACCTTCAATTTTGTACTCTAGAAAAATTTGCATGTGATCAATACTTTTCGAGTTATTTCGAAGAAATGGTGATTTTTCGCTGAATTACGTATATGATTTTTTCTCTTCAATCTCAATTTTTTCCAAAACTACGTATTTACAATCGATAAGAAACTCAGAACTCATAATTAGAACATGAATGAAGTGAATTATGGGGTAACAACGATTTTTTTCAAAGGGAGGAGGGGAAGAGAGGATGAGTTATTCACAATTTTTTTTCAACGAAAAAATAGGATTCAACATTATTTCCTTCATACCTCGGTCAGTTTTGATGCTTGAAACTTTTATGAATGACAAAAGTGAAGGATTTTTGAAGGACTTTAAAAAAGGTCAAATGGGTTTTTCCCGAAAAATGCATTGGTTTTTGGTTATTGTACGTAGAAACTTTTCATTTCGGCGTTTGAAAATACCAATCAACTTTCAAAAAGCAATTATTCAGTTTGTAGTGGGTTTGCATGCATCACAAATAAACAATCGTCTTTGTTTTTACAAAAGCTGTAATTTTGTTCTCCGTAGGTTTTTCGATTAGATGCATATTTTTCCAGATATTCGCGAAAAAGGATCTGAAAACGTGTTTTTTTTGCCTGAAAACCGACAATTTCACTCGCGAATAAGTCGAAAAGTATTTCTTTTCAGAAAAAACTTTATTGAACAAAAAGTGCCTAAAATTAGTCAATTTATCGATATCCGCAATTATTTCCAATAGAAAATTTTTCACCCCCAAGAAGGGATGGCATCCACCCCCAGGAAGAAAGCAACCCTCGGTACAGGGTAGATTTTGAAAAAGAGGGTATGTAGATCCTGAATCCAAATTTTCATGCGAATCGGTGCTGTATGGGATAAATACACGGGAAAATGGTCATAGACTGGACTACATGTAATTTTCATTTAATCTTCTGGTTTCTCTTTCAGAGTCCCCATATCAGCACATTAGCGTCAATCAATAGTGTTAACGATGATTTCACGAAAAGAAAGGAATGGGTAATATCAACTAGATAGATGTTAATGCTGGGAAAACCCAGGCATATCTCTTCTCGAAGGAAGCCCATCTATCTTTATAGAGTAACTATTCCTAGAGAGTCAAGTACCTCTATGCTAGGAATTACGATCAGTGATAATCTCTCATGGGAGAAGCATGTGGAATTGATCGCTAACGGTGCTTCCCAGGAGCTTAGAATTGTGGTGCGAAATACTTCACTTCTCGTCCGCTTCTACAAGGCACAGATACGGCATCTGTCTTGGAATACATAGTTCTTATGTATGGAGCACAGCACCAAAACATTCATTGGAATTTCTTCATTCTATTCGGAAAGTACCATCACATCTTGTTCGGCGATTCTTCTCTCACGGACTTGCTCACTTCATTGGAGCATCGTAGAAGGGTAGAAGTCCCACTCCTTTGTTGTGAGCATTGTAAACCTGTCGAACCTCTCTTGCTCAGGAATCTTTTCTCAATAGAACAGCTGTTTTCCCTGAGGCTTATAAACATCAGAAATTCAAATTAATGTTAATTCGTTTCTCCTGTCCCTTGATTCACGCGGTGTTTTTTAAACATTTTAAACACAGGGCTTCCCTGTTATATATATATATATATATATATATATATCTATATATATATATATATATATCTATATATATATATATATATATATATATATATATATATATATATATATATATATATATATATATATATATATATATATATATATATATATATATATATATATAAATATATATATATATATATAAATATAGAAAAATATATATATATATATATATAAATATATATCAACATTTAATAATTACCTGCACACATCGACGTTTGACTTCATAATTTGAGGAAATAAGCTGAGTTCAGTTCAGAAGCTGCTCGAGATGGTTGCCTTAAATGTCTTGAGATAAGAACAGCCTATCCAATATTTCACGTCGAACATTTTTGAACTGTGCCGTACATTCAATATTGAACCATGTTCAGTTTCGTACACCTTCTGCTTCGAATAGCCCCATAGAAAAGGTCTGAAAGTGTCAAATCTGGCGGGCTGGCCATTCCGTAGTATTTCGATGGCCAATCCAATGACCATGGAAAGTATTATCCAAAAGCCAATGAAATTATTTGTTGCTTGAATCATAATTCGATGGAGTATATACAATTGGCCCTTTGAATGGCAATAACTCCTTGGAAATCCAGCAGATGAATATGTACGAGTAGAACTGTCGCCTAGCATGCTCCAAACAATGATAATAGAATTAGAGGAAACAATCGAAGACTCATCAATGATACGAGGCTGATCTGAACATTAGAGAGTTTAGACCCAGCAGGATATAAAATAACATGCAATATATTAGAACTATTGATGATGGAGTCCCAGTTGGACCAAGAAAAATTTCATCCGGTAGTGGTTACCTAAACTACCTTAGATTGTGATATATATATATATATATATATATATCACAATATATATATATATATATATTAGCATGAAGATTCTCACGGACGAAGTATGATGAATTGTGTTTTCGGGTTTCATTCCGTGTTCTGTGGTTTTGATCCTCTGAAGGATAATTCTCTCAACGTTTCGGCAAAGTCTCATTTGCCATCTTCTTGGTGATGATTGATTTTCGACCTCCGAACTCGACTAATTAATTCGAGTTCTGCTTCTCAATATATAGGGGTGTTTAGTGATGGTATCTTTGACCTGGGCCCCTCCCACTTTCTTCGTTGGTCCGACTGCATTTTTCATTATGTCTGTATGGTAATTACTTAATAAGGTCCGACCTTGTTCTTCTGGTGTGATCGGCTTGTTTTTGTTTTGTGGTAGGATGGATTTCCACGTTCTTGGTAATCTTTGGGCGTCATCTCTCTTATTCATACTACTCGGTCGTTTCTCAATTTCGATAGCCTCTCTGATTGTTCGAGAGTAGAAGTTTTCATCGCTCGCTAATGTTTTCGTGTTTTCGAAATTGATGTTATGTCCTGTCTCCAATACGTGTTGGAAGATGGAAGATGTTGTGACTTTTCCTTTCACTGATAGCTCATGTTCATCCTTGCGTACGTTGATCCGTCTGTTGGTCTGGCCGATATAGGACTTGTTGCAGTCTCGACATGGTACTTCGTAGACTCCCTGGGACTCCAGTGGTATCTGGTCCTTCGGATTACGGAGCATCGATCTTATTGTACGTTCTGGTACGAACGAAGTAGCTATGTCGTGTTTGCGGAGAATTCTGCTGATTTTATCTGTGGTTCCTTTTATGTATGGTAGTCTGGTTGTTATGACCGGTGTTTCTGGGGTTTTCTGCTGTTTCGGTTTGTTCTTGGAAGCCGTTTTTATAATTCTCTCCGAGTAGTTATTCATTCGTAGAGAATGAATAACTACTCGGAGAGAATTATAAAAAAGGCTTCCAAGAACAGACCGAAACAGCAGAAAACCCCAGAAACACCGGTCACAACAACCAGACTACCATACATAAAAGGAACCACAGATAAAATCAGCAGAATTCTCCGCAAACACGACATAGCTACTTCGTTCGTACCAGAACGTACAATAAGATCGATGCTCCGTAATCCGAAGGACCAGATACCACTGGAGTCCCAGGGAGTCTACGAAGTACCATGTCGAGACTGCAACAAGTCCTATATCGGCCAGACCAACAGACGGATCAACGTACGCAAGGATGAACATGAGCTATCAGTGAAAGGAAAAGTCACAACATCTTCCATCTTCCAACACGTATTGGAGACAGGACATAACATCAATTTCGAAAACACGAAAACATTAGCGAGCGATGAAAACTTCTACTCTCGAACAATCAGAGAGGCTATCGAAATTGAGAAACGACCGAGTAGTATGAATAAGAGAGATGACGCCCAAAGATTACCAAGAACGTGGAAATCCATCCTACCACAAAACAAAAACAAGCCGATCACACCAGAAGAACAAGGTCGGACCTTATTAAGTAATTACCATACAGACATAATGAAAAATGCAGTCGGACCAACGAAGAAAGTGGGAGGGGCCCAGGTCAAAGATACCATCACTAAACACCCCTATATATTGAGAAGCAGAACTCGAATTAATTAGTCGAGTTCGGAGGTCGAAACTCAATCATCACCAAGAAGATGGCAAATGAGACTTTGCCGAAACGTTGTGAGAATTATCCTTCAGAGGATCAAAACCACAGAACACGGAATGAAACCCGAAAACACAATTCATCATATATATATATATATATATATATATATATATATATATATATATATATATATATATATATATACAGTTCAGTTCGAGAGTTGGTACTAGTAACACGTACGTTTCGAGATCTACAATAATCCACTTTTGATAATAATATGGAAGGCCCAAATTCACTATCTCTAGAACAAAAAGTCGACATTATACTAAAAACCGTTGTGCAAACGAGTGATGATCTAAAAACAGTGAGAGCCGATGTAAATAAACTCAAACAAGAAAACGAACAACTGTGAAGTGAATACACTACACAAACAAATAAATGTTCTTGATTCCCACTCCAGACAAAATTATGTTGTATTCTATGGAATAAATGAGGAAGAAAATGATGATCAGGTGAAGATTGAAACTACTGTTTTAGATATCATCAAAACAAAAATGATGATTCCAATAGAAAAAGAAGATATAGAAGTGGCTCGTAGAATAGGGCGTAATACCAACAGTAAGAGACCGGTACTTCTGAAACTTCTAAGGTACAAGGTAAAAAAAACATACTCAGAAATGGCAGAAAACTGATTAATACCAATTATTCAGTGACATCCTTTCTTTCCCAGAGTGACTTAGAAAATAAGAAAAAATTACGTCCCTACCAAATTCTAGCACAACAACAAGGCAAAAAATCTTTCATAAAAAGTGACAAACTTATTATAAATGGCAAAAATCACACCATTGGAGACTGCGAGAAGATTTTCAGTAAGGCAATACCTGCGGAAACTCTTGTTGATATTCAAGACAGGGGTAATTTTTCCGGGTCCAACAGACCAACCAATAAAACAAATCGTGACGGAAAACCTTCAAATCGCACGTCAAAAAACGACTAGAAGGAATAATCACTATTATGCATCAAAATATCCAGAGTATTCGAAATAAAATTGAAGATATCACGACATTTTTACTGGAACATGAAAATAAGGCACGAAGAGTAGACATTTTATGTTTTTCGGAAAGTTGGCTGAAAACTGATCGATACATTGAATATTGACAATTACAACTCAGTATCACATTTCTCTAGATCCATATACTCACACGGAGGAGTTTTAATTTTTTCACATGTTAATTTTATTCTCGAAAAAATGGAGAACTTGAAAACTGTAAGTGTGGAAAAAGACTTTGAATTCACAGCTGCGATCAATAAAATAAATAAAATTATTATTATTTGTATATATAGAGCGCCAACCGGTAATTTTAATGTTTTTCTTGACATACTATACGATCTAATAACCGAATTGAACAATCAGTTTCTCAATCATAAAATCATAATTTGCGGAGATTTCAATATTGATCTGAAATGTGATAACGATAGCAAGAGAGAATTTATTTCCCTACTAAGAATTTTCAACCTCCGCACAACTATAACCACGCCCACTAGGATAACAAGCAACTCAGAGACTATAATTGATAACATAATAACAAATGTCGATGAAGATGACATTATCAACATTCAAAATGACTTCTATGGGCTATCAGATCATAACGGTCAGATGATTTCATTAAATATTGAAACCCTAGCAACAGTTAAGGAAGCATGTCAATATAGAAGAATATTCAGTCCTACTAACGACGACAAATTCAGAGAGTTATTGAATGCTTCCAACTGGGAGTTTCTTTTTGTTATTACAGATACCAACACAGCTTTCGAACAATTTTATGATACTCTTCTAAACTGCTTCGAATTGGCTTTTCCTGTCAAAAAAATCAAACTCAGTCACAAACCTAATAATCGCGGATGGTTAACGAAAGGAATCAGAACATCTTGTGAAAATAAGCGTTGCCTTCTTCACCTAAAAAGATTTACGGATGATATAACTTTTTTAAAATATGTGAAAATTTACTGTAACTTGCTCAAAAAAATTATTAATCAGGCGAAACAACAACAGATTATTGAAATTGTCAATGAGTCTGAATGTAAAATAAAAACAACTTTGAGCAAGATAAAAAATTTTTTTATCTTGCTTGAAGAAGCTATTGTAATAGCGAAACACGTGTCGCGGTTTTGTAAACCCATTGTGAGTGAAAATCATACAGGAAACTGTAATATATTTTTGTTAATATGGATTTTCATCAAGTATCGGCCAGTTCAATTCAATATTTTTTTTTCTTTCAACATTGAAATCCGGTATACATCATTATACAACCAATGTTATTTGGAATACTGAAAATTACTTTCAAATCTTTTTATCTATCTATGTCTTCTGATACTGTATTAGATGTCATTATCGTAACCGTGTTGTATATTTGTTTCACGTGCGTAAGCAATTATTGCATTAATCATACTATTATGATTATAACGTCGATTACTCACTGATAATACATACATTGTAACTGCTCACATATGTGTGGACTGAAAAAGAGAACTCGAAATGAACTGCACTCCTCAATAGCCCACAGGGCTCTAGCATACATGTAAATTTTTAGTTATAAAAAGTGTACCAAAACTGTATTTGAAAATGTATGTATTCGAGAAATAAATTCTATTCTATTCTATATATATATATATATATAGAAGAATGGTAGCTTTGCTGACTAGTCAGGATACAAGGGGAGAGATATTGGGTGAAGCAGCAAGCAAAAAGTGTACTCTTTCAACACTGTATTTCCAATATTTCGACAGTGACTACTGTCATCTTCAGGGAAACTACAAGAATTATAAAATTGGTTTAGAAAAATGGAGAAGAGTTAACAGCAAACACTACTTACTGTGTTAACGAGGATGGTTGCGATACAAAAGTTGGTGGTTAAACATTGAAATAGAGCAGGATGAACACATGTGATACATGAATAAACAAATATATAAATGTCATAAAACAGGTTAAAATTGATCTTGAATATTTAAGAATAGTTTTAAATGACAATTATTCACCACTTGCGGTCAGCCGCAACGTGGAAAAAAGGAGGTTAGGAATTTAAATTTTATTGACAATTGACAAAAGAAAGAGAAAGTGACAATTTTTTTAAATATGACAGATATGGGAAACAACTATTTGGCTGCTGCTTGATGAACATTCAGCCAATTGACTGATCTCAAAGGAGTGAAGGATCTCCTGTGACAGAAACGTTAAAATTATGAAAATTCTTGTCAATGAGTGAAAGGTATGAATAAATTTCGCTCGCTTTCGTGATTAAGATCTGTTTTTTTATTAAGGCATTGGTCCAACTGAGAGATGAAGGCCATCTCCATGAACAATCTCTTGGAGTGATTGCGTTCCCTAGTCAAAATCAAAAATTCCATGTTGTTCATTGTTGGTGTATTCACGTGTGCGTTGTGTATTATTCTCTTTAACATACATTCGACGTCCTTTTTGTATCGGGAAAGTACATTTTCAACAACATTAAATACTTTTGGTAATCAAGCCTTTGTGGTAATCAAGGCTCAAGAGAAGTATTTTGTTGTGAAAATCTATTCAACCAACAAGAAATGACCTTTTATGTGTCCATCTTCGAAAACCTCCTGTCTACCTCAACAGATTCCATCGGAAAAGTAATACTCTTGAATGATTGAAGTCTTCCTTCTTGACTGCATTGGAAACAAACTGATGAAGGTTGCATTTTCCTCTTGTCTTCGTAAAGAAAGTCAGCTATCCAGTAGGCATGTTTTGAGAAACTAATTTAATCAATGATCATTTGTTTCTATATTTCCTCACTAACCTTACGATGTAGGTTAGTGAGTTTATATCAAAATGAATCCATGATTCATTTTGATATAAATGCGTCTAAATGAACGTTCAATTCGAACCTTCACTTAACCAATAATAATTGGATTGAAACCCAAAACTTTTGTCCATTCTCCAGCCAGGTGCGTTTATGGTACATACGCAGGAATTGATTGTCACTTTCAATAATAGTTATAAATCCAGTACCACCATATAATACCACTTTATCAAAAACGACTTTCATTGTGAGTCGATCGAATGTAATACGAGGTTGAACATTTAATTGCGAAAAATTATATTTTCGTCTGATTACAATTACTATAAAAATCCTTCATGACAATGATATATGGGTAGTGGCGAGGCAATGGCTGACAAATATCACCAGGTGTACGCCTTCAACTTGGCAGATCTATGAACTTTTCAAATTCCGAAACTTAGCCATGTCATTGGAACACGAGAGATGTTCGACAGGATATCAGGCTCATAAAAGTGGAACACCCATACACTATGAATCTGCCAAAGATCGATAGAGAGCATGCAATTGCCTATTTTTCTGGCTTTTGTAGAACTGTAAACGCCATTTTTTTCTGAGAATTTCTACAGAAGATACTGAGCCTTTTGATTATCGAATATTCCACCAGCCACAATAAGTGTTTTGAAAGTAGAAGGTCCGAGTATATTACATGTTTTATACTTCAAACTTCTTTGAAACAAAATGAAAAAACCTCAGAGGTCTATTGGAATGATGAAGTTACTGATGATTGAAAAATAAAAAACTGTCAACCTCTGACCATCGAAACAGGATATTTTTTTTATCTCATAAGCTTTCTGCAATAGGTTTCAATAAAAATAATGACAATGTAAGTCAGAATCAATACCATTCAAATATATTTTGCTTTCGACGACAAATAGTGAGAATCTTTGAAGGAATCCTTTGAGTATATTTAGCGTTGAGAAACAGTAAGTCATCGATACCCATTTTGATCTAATGTTTCAGCTATATCGCCTTATAATTGACCCAGCATCCTAGATGAACATCTCAAATCCTTGAAAGTCACTAATTATCGTCGGTCTTCATCAACGTTCCTATGCAAGCGTTGCACCATTGACTTTCAAGTAGATATATTTAGATGATTTTGCATAGTTCAGTGATCTGAGGCGAGTTTCGATTAACGTTTGCTGCATTTAGACAAAAACCATCATGGCTGAGTGAGCATGGAGGTTAGTTATATACAGACTCACCGATTGTCTAGGAATTTCTTATGATTGTTATTACGTAGTTATGCGTGCGAAAATGTATTATGATTAGTGTAATGAATGAAATGCTAATTATATATTATTTCTCATATCAGATTCTCATCTCCATTGCTACTTCTGAATGAAATTTTGTTACATAAAGGCAAATGGAAATTATTCTAGACTGGCCCTATGTAAGATAGTGAAACAGGTGATTCTTGTTTGTTGTATGGCTCAATATGTTTCGCAAAGGTAAAAAAAACGATGGGTACAATAAACATGGCGTTTTTGTGTTATTGAAATTACTAGCCGAATTTGTTGAACAAGTTGAATCTGAAGCCCTTACATCAAGGAAGAATTGAATCATTTGAAAAACAATTCGTCGATTCACTCTCAACTCACCTACAGTTGATCGACTAATACCTGTCTGAAAACAACTACTTTCCCGAATAATATCACGAACTGCGTTGAATTTTTTCAGACAGGTGTCAGTGCAGAATCTTTCACAGACTGACCTGAACGAATTGTTTTTTGGTATGATTCGATTGACTGTTTTCTATTTTTGAGGTGCTATTTTATTACATCTGTGACATAACTAACACATATCTAGCTAATACCTCAATTCATATGCTTCATGGGAACATCAGGAACATTTTCCGGAGTGCAAATAATATCAGTTTGGTATTGGGTTAGTTGACCTCTGCAAAAAGCTTATTTCACATTCTGAAGAAATAACATACAGTATTTAATTGGACTCTCAATGCGTCAGAAAAAAAAACACTCAACTTATGATAAAATTCAATTAAGACTTTGCTATTATTCATAATCTACCTATTCTAACGCTCGATAATGACTCAATGAATAGTCTTACAGGTGCATAAAAAGCTAACGTATGTAATTGGATAACTTTTTCTTGATTGTATGTAAATGATTGAATAAAATTATCGCCTAACAGGAAAGATGGAAATCAGTGTGAGTTTTCAATTGAGAAATTATTGGTGACTCAACCCAGCTCTATTTCAAATGATATCATTTGATCTCATTTCGTTTGTATTGGAACCCATTTTTTTGTTTTCTCTTCCATGAAAATGCAAATCTTTTAAATTCTCATAATCCGTTTCTAGAGGGAAAAATCCAAAAATGGATTTCAACACTCATCTACCCCCTCGAATAACATTCAAACATTCACTAGAGACGTTTGTAACCATATATCTCCTGCCAACTCTGTATCTCTCTGATTTTCTGATTTTGGTTCGCTTCACTCAATCGTCAATAGCTTTTTCACTCATATTGTGGGGTGAATGAGGCTAGTTTATTGCTACATGGTTTCAGCACTTTCGTGTGAATCTGCATATAAAAAAAAATAAAGAGCTCCACCAAGCGATTCCAGAAGGTGAAAGATTATGAACGTCTGAATGTCTTTCTCACTATTACACATCATGTTGATTCACCAAAGCAACTGCACTCCTTTACAATGGGAATTCAAGAGATGCCAATACAGGATTCTCCACTGAAGAACAATTTCCAATGGAATTTGATACCCTCGTTCAGTCCCATTTCCATCGAAATCGCGTTTTATTTTTTCAGTCCTTATGTGATATTGAAATTATACCCTGCCGAGGTTGGGAATCAAGTTCTCTGAATCATTGAGTTTTGCGCAAATGAAATCATCAATCTAACAATATGGAGAATCTCGCGCCAATACATCCATTTCCTGCTGAAAACCGATCAGCGCACTTCTAGTAGCATCCGTGTCCCTCATTGTTAGTACCGCCCCTTCCGCCACCATAGAGAAAACAGGTCTTCATTAACACGTTGAAGGACAGAGGCGCTTATTGGCGTCTTTGTCTGAACATGTGATATGACACAACGCTTATCAGCGTCTTCAGCTTGAGGGTCGATAATGACACGACGCCGTTGAGCGTTTGCGATACCATACAATATAATGTATTCCAATCGACACTGTCAGAATATATTCGAACATCAGCTACGTAGTGTCACGCAATTCAAGTATAATTCCCGATTTTCATCCCCCCTTCTGATTTATACACACCTGTGATACCTGTGTACCTAAACATGAGTTATCTCTCAAAAAACTGTACCGCCCAAATTAGTGCCTTTCAAATATTTCCACTGTCCTTCAACGTGTTAACCGACCATTCCTCAAAATATTGTCAGTCATCACCCGAACACGATTGCGGATACCAGCAATCGAAACGTCGTTAGTATACTCAACTTGAAACTTGGTTTCAACATTGATTCGTATTATTTCATTGATTATATTTATTTTTGGCTCATATTCCACATTCGATATCTCTATTTCCTTGTCACAATATCATTTCATTCATTTTTTCATTCACATTTTTTGACTTATAATTCATATTTGATATCTCAATTTTTTGTCAAAACAGTATTTTCTATGATCAATCAAACATTTGATTTTATTTTTGACCAAAGAATTCATTTCAATGTTTCGTTTGGATTTGATAACCTCATTTAATTTATATTTTCATCTTTTCGTTATTAGCAACAGCAGCAGCTTTCAGCAAAGAACATTCTCAACCACACTCAAGCAGAGTGATTTGGGTATAAAATTGTCAATCTGTCCATCACATTATCTCTTCAAGATGTATTTCCCTTCTTTCTCTGATATATTTTGCATCGTGTTATGTGAAAAACTGTCATGACGGCTAATCCATTATTTGAAATATCCGTAACCAAGGATATTTCATGAAAAGAAGGGTCCCGGATGTTCAAATCGCTGGAGACAAATCCAATTACAATTGGGGAAGTTGGGGATGCTTACGCTTCATAAGGATAAAGAAAGAAAAGAAAATGCTTTCATCGATGGTGAGTGTATCGGCAACTGTGTCTCCCATTTTCAATTCAAACTTGAAGTGAGTGTATTGAGGTGTAAATTCCCTTTTCATCAACTAAATTTTTTTCCTAGAGCGCACATTCCCTACCGTTGATAAGAGTTAGTTTGGTATCACTGCTGATTATATAGGGTGGCCCCTCAGTCATATACAATGCATGATAACATGAAAACTTCATTTCAGAGGAATATGCAGGAATATGCCAATGTGATGATAATGTAATTCAATGGAAAACTATCACTGGAATTATTCGAAATAATTTTCTCGTAATTTGAGACTGGCCTGAACAAATTGTTCGAAAGATGATTTGATTTAACGCCAGTCTTCAAGTATGCCCACTGACTATGTCGAGTGTTTTTACATTTTCCTCGCAGGAGGAATGGGCGAATTCGGTTTGCTTTTGGAATACCTCGTCCATTGGGAGATGGCGTAATAACTTCGTTGTTCGCATCAGCTTTGGCCGGGGCTTGATACTCGTGAAGGGGTTTGATTTTTAATTATGGGAAATCATCGACTTTATGTTAATGATGGCACTGCCTTGCACTGACGAGTGGCCAAATAGCCCGAAACCGGTCTGCAAGTGTGTCCGTCCCTATAATTGAAAATCAATTCCTTCATTTGTATCGACGAAAGCAAATGCAGGATTTACTTTTGTGAAGAAACCTGCACTGGCACCTGGTCGGATATAATTCAATGCCCTTCGTGGTATTAGCCAGGGGAGTAGTTGTTTCCTGACAGGTGTCAGCCGAAACCTACTGTGTAGGTAATTCGAGACTGGCCTGAACAGATTGTTCGAAAGATGATTCAATACATGTGTCAAAAGGGAAAACAATAGCAGTGTCATCTGCAAAGTCAGTGATTTTTCTCGTACAGTCAGTCCTTTTGCAAACATTCCTTTTAGATATGAGCGAAACAAGACATGATCCAAAAGTGCTCCCTGTGGTACGCCACATTCACTAGTTTTTTCTTCACCAAGTTTTGTTGATTTTGCCAATTTGGTCTATCCCCACTTGATATGATTCATCATCATACCAAGGATTTTTTTCCATAATCACCTCAAACCCTACCCGAGATGTAGAAAAAAATACTAATTCGATATTTCTATACAATAGAAATTATCCAGGTTACGTTGGTATGTTCCACTCACGTAATTAACAAGTGTTAAAATCGAAATCAATATTTCACCCGTGTTCAATTCGAATATTTCATCCGAATTCAATCCATAAAAGTTCGAGATCATTAAAACTTTCCGGCTTCGAATATTACGTGAGTATTGAACTCAACGTTTCTCGTTATTCAACCGATTCGTAATAAAATTGACTGCCAAGCATCGTTCAATAATTTCAGAGCCAGGGAAAGCGAGTTATTGGTAAAACGCTAACGACCGACCGCCTTCGAATGAATAATAACAACTTCAGCTATAAAGAAAACATTAACTTGAACTTGAACGAATTGAATGTTGGGTAATCGTATTTCAAAGTGCATTGAAGTCGATGCAGGTGATTGGAATTATTGATTATTGTGTGTGGTATTGAATATAAAATATGAATGTGAATAATTCGAAAGACTTCCTCATGAGAATGAAACTAGAAAACAATTTTCCGAAACCCTGTCTCTCCACTACAAAATATTTTAATTTTGCAAAATCGAGGCAAGATATATGTGCAAATCAAAAAGTACATACTTTTGCAGATCACTCTATACCACTCATGGAATACTAACAGTAATTTCTATCTTCATTATGGAAACAGTGTGTTCAATTGAAAAATATTTGAACAAATTTCAATCCTCACCAACCCATTATGCAACAAGACAATCCAACATCAAGTTGCCAATACCAATGTAGGTAGTCATGAAGGATTCCATTGTCTATAATGGTTGTAAAATGTTAGATTATTCATTGTGAAAGGTTTTTTAAGTAATAGGCTGTACTATAATATACAAGAATACATATATACATATATATGTAGAAGTTGATGTTTTCACGGATCTTCGATATGCAAGATGAATTTTTCTGGGTTTTTATCCGTTAGGTATCTTCTGATTTGTTCGACGTCTCACAGTTCTTGAGAATTAATTCAAAATGGAATTCGAAACGTCGAACAAATCAGAAGATACCTAATGGATAAAAACCCAGAAGAATTCATCTTGCATATCGAAGATCCGTGAAAACATCAATTTCTACATAATACCTGGATGGGCAGGATACAACCTTAATATCGGACCCAGTCGGATAATAACCGAGGAAAATCATTATAAATACCAGTTTCCATGGAGAACAGACAATTGAAGTCTTTGCTTACTCTTGCTTGGTTACTTCGTAAGGGGAGTGATTGACCAGGACGGTATGGACAGATATTCGTCTCACAGTTCTTGAGAATGAATTCAAAATGGAATTCGAATTCGAGTGGATTCACCAGGTTGTAGGTATTATTATATGTGCCGGATATCTGAATAAAACTACTACTTGCTTGCCTGATATTACGCCGAACATATATGACATCTCACGGATATCTCCGAAAGAATCTTCATGGGAATTATGCTTGCAAGTAATCCTTGCAATCGAACACTGGTATAGGACATAGAATATCAAATAGGAAGAATTCAAAAGACTCCTTCATAAGATTAAAACGAAAGGAATTTTTCGAAATCTCTGTCTCTCCACAACAAAATATTTTAATTTTGCAGAAACAAGGTAAGATACAGACTCTTGCAGATTACTCTTTTCCACTCGTGGAATACTAACCGTTATTTCTATCTTCATTATGGGAAGAGTGCGTTCAATTAAAAAATATTTGAACAAATTTCAATCCTCACCAACCCATTATGCGACGAAACAATCCGACAACATTAAGTTGCCAATACCATTGACATCAGTCATAAAGTATTCCATTGTCTACGATGGTTGTAAAATGTTCAATCATTTGCCAAAGAATGTAACAAAAATTGAATCTTAACAATGCTTCAGGAAGGCTGTACTATAATATACAAGAATTTTATATTGATAATCTTTAAAAATATTTTATTTTATTCTTTCATTTTTCACCAGTATCCTGTACTACTTATGTTTTTTATATATACTAACTGATTTTATGTATCAAGTGAAAATTGATTAATTTTAATGCACTTTGTTTTCAAATATGCCCTGCGCTATAGATTAAGTGAAACTTTGTCCACAAGATTACTCACATGGACAATAAAGTATATTCTCTCTCTCTCTCTCTCCAGTGGATTCATCAGGTTGTATATTATATGTGCCGGATATCTGAATAAAACAACTACTTCCTTGCCTGATATTTCGCTGAACATAAGATGAAGGATATCTCCGCAAGAATCGTCATGGTAAATATGCTTTCAAGTACTTCTTGCCATCGAACACCAATTATTAAAAAATTGTGTCCCGAAGGGACCACGTGCACACTGGTTTTGAAGTAATTGCTCCACGTTAGTACAGTGTAGGCAACACCGACAACACGAAAGCTATCGGCTCTAATTCTTTATTACTAACTCTTTAGACTTTAGAGTGTTTCGGTATTGATAAGGAAAGAAAATGTATAGACTGTTGTAGGGAATCACTGAGTCAGCAGTTTGTTGTATGTAGTTCTCTGACTTGAAGCACTGGCGATGTTGTCGGTACATCACTGCCGGTTACTATGGAACTATACTCAGCCATCTTTTTCACCTGCCAGTAGTGGCCTGGTGACTCACTGATGGTTCCTTCATGGGTTTGAATTTTTTCGTTTACTCAAAAATAATAATTCGCTTATATACTGTTAGGATGTGAGTACACCCAACTTGAAACTCGTTTTCAACATTGGTTTATATCAATTCCTATTATATTCACCGAAATATTTCGATTTTACTATGTCATATTCAGTGTTATAATTTTTTGTCAAAAAATTATTTTTCCGCAAAACGCTAGGTAATTTTTACGTTCCGGACATTTTTTTTAAACAGAGTCAAGATTTCCGCTGTCAGGAAATTATAGTTCCTTACTGTAAGGCAATTATATTTCCTTACAATTGTTAGTGTTCTATATAAATGATTGAAAACAGTTTCCATAGTAACCCAAGTAATTTTATCACGAATTACAAAGCATCATTTATTTGTGGATAAAATAATTCGCGATTTTTTCAAAATTAATTAATATCTGTAAAATTTCAAACGATGCGGAAAAATAGTATGTTTTCCACGTATGAAAAGCTGAATTCCTAGACTTTGTATTGCTAGCAATCTCCACAGTCGTCCAGTAATGTTAGGCTTTCCCTGCCTGGTAAACAATATACTATTTTCATCAATTGAAATTTTTTTAAATTTTCATTCTTTGACCAAAAAAAAATCATTTCAACTTTTTTGTTTGGATTAGATTGCCTCATTTGAAGTAAAATTCTAATGAGTTTTTCTTTGCAAAAAGTTTGCCAATGGAGTTGCTTACATAGACGATGGAAGTACCAACCAATACCTCTCCATCAGCAGGGTATACTTTCAACCACATTCAAGTAAACATGAAGAATGAACTTCCGCTAAGAACTATTCAGTTAGAAAATATGACAATTTTCCTTCGAAGAAAACATGAAATTTGAGTATCCAGTACGATTAAAAAGCGGACCGAAGGTATAAAATAAGTATCAACCTCCATATTTTAATTAGTAAATATCCAATGTTTCATGTTATGATAAGTATGAAAGGTCGGATCACAAAATATTTAAACAAATGTAAAATATAATGGAGAACAAAATGTACTTAATATTAGCTTTGCCATTTTGATTGTTTCTCTCCTCCATCTCCAATAACAGAAAAAAATACATAACTTTCGTTGTGAATTTCAACAGCACCAGCATTTTAAATAGTGCTTCAACTCTCCAACCTCACAAATGTTAGATGAGTTTTTAATTGCCTGATAGTTGTGAAACATCTCTTTGCGGTCGCTGCAGAAATTATAAACCTGCAATGAATTCTTAATGAGTTGCCCATATTCGATCATTCCCCGAAAGGATAAGAAATAATTCAAGTGAATCGATCTTATATGTTTCGATAATGTTCGGTTTCTGTCTGTCGGAAAGTTCAATTGTTGAGTCTGCACATGTTGATTGAATGCAATGGATTCAAACATAGAAATTCTGATTTCTGTTTGGAGTTGCCGCACTCTTTGCAAATACAACAAAGACAGATCCCAATGCAACGAGTTGACCAGAACGGCTGGGCTAATCGATGTACTGGTTGTTATAGACCTTTCTTTCCCATTAGACCGGGAGGTCATGACAGGTGACGTTCCACCATTTTTTCGTGCATGCCGTTTTAAGGCTTTATAAATAACCCTAAAATATCAAAGATAGTCGGGTTTTTAGCCCCCCCGCGCGTCCTCTTCATAAGGAAAAGCGCATTTCTTTCTGTAGCGAATTTTCGAGTTTTTCCGTGATATTTTACTGCATGCCATTGTTATATACGGAAGTTCAAACTGATTGAAGCTCTAATAATTGATGGCATGCACCCCACAGCGGCCCAAGATGATCAAAGGGTTGTGAAAACCCGAAAAAAAAATTAGAAAATTCCGTGTTTTCAAATTGCATGCCGATGTGAAGAATTGAAGTTTTTGTAATAAAAATACTATGGGAAAATTGGCATGCACCTCCCGTAGGACCAACGGTGAAAAATTTCCGGAAAATTCTGTAAAATTCTAACACCGATTTTCCGTGATTCCAAATCACTCCTAATAAGGATGAATATAAAATTTATAACGAAATAATTATCTAATTCGAATGGCATGAATGTTGAATAAGCCCATCGTATTATAAATAATAATAAAAGTTGCAAAAAAACAGTGCAAATTTAGGTGACTTGTTTTTGCATGCCGTTTTGTATTTGATGAATTTACCTTATTTCAAGTCATGAATGTAAATGGCATGCATGTAGACAGCCCAATACACAAAAATGTGAAAAAATTGAATAAACATCAATATTTTGATTGAAAAAAAAAATCTAAAAAATGTCGTGACTTCTTCTTGCATGCCACTTTGTATTTCGTTTGTAGATACTATTTTAAGTTGAAATACGAAATGGCATGCATGTAGCTCCATGAAAATTGTTTGAATAAACATTATTTCAAGTTGATGGCTGAAATAACATACATGTTATCACAGTCCAACATTCAAGAATTGTAAAAAAAATAAATTCAAATGACTCGAATCTCCCGGTCTCTAGTCTAAACGTGGCCTATCATACGTCGACTAGCACGAGAGGTTACTACTACCCTATTGTTACGATCTTTCTTCTGGAAAATGATAATTCTGACACCACTGTTACGATATATCCTTTCAAAATCCAACTTCTGACAATACTGTTACGATTTATCGTCGATTAAAACACCCAACAACACAGAACTTCTTTTATTATAACTCTCTATCACAATACAATACAACACAATCACTTAAATCGCTCCGATAACTTTCCAATGGTCGGTACCAAAACTCTCTGTACTAAAAATTCTACTTCCGCACAAAGCTCTGCTCGGCTTAGCTCCCAATAACTTTCACCACTCAGCTCTGAATAAAATTTGTCACTTCACTAACTCTGTCAATAACTAACTCTCCGAATAAAAACTTCTCTCCGCCGCGATATCATGATGCTTATATACCTGCGTACCTATCGAGAATCCTCGAGAGAAGCCCCGATGACGTGTCTCGAATTCTCCAGGCGGCAATCAACAGTTCTTGGAAAATGGCGACGCGATCCCTCATCTGCGTTTACGATCTCGTCAGGGCCGCCGCTAGCTCGTAACACTATGATAGACGCTACACGCTTCGCCATTGCCCATACCACCGTATAGAAGTAAACAACAAGTTCGCTACCAGTCGGCATGATGTATCAGGTCAAGATGTTATATTTAGCTGGGCTCTGGCAGCATGTGGTGCGGTAGGAGGGTGTCGGCTGAGAGCATTCTTGGCTCACTTGCACTCACGCCTCATATACATTGGCTGAGCCTTAAGTAAGAGATGGGAATATTAACCCAAATAGGGCGGCGAGTGAATTTAATAATAATAGTTCATGTGAAAAATAATGATGCTGGAAATGATTTTCTACTTTCATTTTTCACAAAAAATTTGAAAAATAATAAAATTATTAAATCGGACGATTTTTTTGTTCATTCAACCAATTGTCATAAAGCTACATGCATGCTATTTTGCATTTCGGCTCAAAAAAGTACATAGTGGCATGCAAAAAGAAGTCACGCCATTTTTTAGATTTTTTTTTATTAAAAAATTGATGTTTATTCAATTTTTTCACAATTTTTGTATATTGGGCTGTAGCTACATGCATGCCATTTACATTCATGACTTGAAATAAGGTAAATTCATTGATTTCAAAACGGCATGCAAAAACAAGTCACCTAAATTTGCTCAGTGTTTTTTGCAACTTTCGTCACGCATGCCTCTATTTTGCAACACCCTGGTGTGCATGCCAAATTTCCTTCTATTGAATAATGGTACGAATTAAGTATTTTTTCAATGCACGAAGTTTGGAATCACGGAAAATCGCTGTTAAAATTTTACAGAATTTTCCGGAAATTTTTCACCGTTGGTCCTACGAGGGGTGCATGCCAATTTTTTCATCGTGTTTTTATTACAAAAACTTCAATTCTTCACATCGACATGCAATTTGAAAATAAGGAATTTTCCTAAATTTTTTTTCAGGTTTTCACAACCCTTTGATCATCTTGGGCCGCTGCGGGGTGCATGCCATCAATTACCAGAGCTTCAATTAGTTTGAACTTCCGTATATTACAATGGCATGCAGTAAAATATCACGGAAAAACACGAAAATTCGCTACAGAAAGAAAAGCGTTTTTATCTAATGAAGAGGACGCGCGGGGGGGCTAAAAACCCGACTATCTTTGATATTTTAGGGTTATTTATCAAGCCTTAAAAAGGCATGCACGAAAAAATGGTGGAACGTCACCTGTCATGACCTCCCGGTCTACATGTAAAATGCGTCTGACCTGTCTTTCACTGCCAGGTCTCCGCAAAGCACTTCAGCCTCTAGGGCTTATTGCGCTTGTTATAGACCTTTACACACTTCATGCATATGTGATTTGAGTTTCTCAAACCATTACACCAGCCAAAGGTGATGCAATCTGAATACAGAAAAAAAATTTATATGCAGATTCACACGAAAGGAAAGCCCTGTAATGTTCAAAGAACACCGCGTTAATCAAGAAACAGGAGATACGAATTAACATTCACTTTGAATTTTTGGAATTTGCAGACCTCTCTCGGCAAGGAGTTTCAACTTTAACTTTTCTATTGAAAAAAGATCCCTGAGCAAGAGAAATTCGGCAGGTCTCCAAATTCATATATTGCCAAGGTGAAACGATTGATAACAATTCAAAAAAGCACCTACGTTGGAAATATCTATAGAAGAGAGACAAGACTCCGACCCTTCTACGATGTTCCAATGGAGTGAGCGAGTCTGTGAGTGAGGAATCACCAACAAAACGGATTGCCTTTCTATGAATAGAATCGAGAAGCCTCAATGAATGTATTGGTGCGGAACTCCATACATGGAAACTATATCCCAAGACAAGTCGTATCTGAGCCTTTTACAGCATTAGAAGCTGACGAGAAGTGAAATATTTCTTCGCACGAAATGGAAATCTAAGTTTCTGAGAAGCACCTTCAGCGATTGATCTCACATGGTTTTCCCAAGAGCGATTATTACTGATCGTAATTCCTAGCATCGAGATACTTGACTTTGTAGGAATAGTTACTCCTGACATCTGGATACTAAAAGATGATAGATTGGCTTTCCTTGAAAAGAGACATTCAGACCCTCAAAGCAAAATATGACCTTGAACGCCCATAAAATTGTTTAAATGTTTTTGAGGAGATAGAAATGTCCTGAAATCCAATTTCTGTATTTCCTCTCCCCTGGAATTGAAAAGTAAAAAACTATGGTTTATCATATTCGTTTGTAGTCGTGAAAAATTCTGAAAAAAATATTGATAATAATTATCATAAACACCCAAAAGCGTGGTGGAGATACGTTTATGATATATTTATAAAGTGGCTGAATTTTTTCATCATATTAATCTAGAAAAACCCATAGTGAAGTTAACAATGGAAATCGAGAAGAATAAGCAACTTTCTTTTCTTCACGTTCTAGTTGAAAAAATATTCAATAATTTCGAAATAAGTGTTTTCTGGAAGAACACTCACAAAAATCGTAACACCTGAATTTGAAGCATCAAATCAGTATGAAAAAAGGTGTCATCAAAAGTGCCTGTGATGGATCACAAATAATACCATCAAACCCAGAGATTCGAGACAGTGGAATAAAAACCATGAAATATGTAAGAGAGAATGCTCATCCTAATGAATTGAATAATAAAACCATTTCAATAGTTTGAGAGAGGTTCATATAGAGCAAACACCAATATTCAACAAATTTCTCAAATAAATATAGCAATTTCTAATATCCTAGGTTTATTGGAAAAAATCAAGCGTGTAGGTAATAGATTCAATGTAAAAACAATATTCAAAACAGAGAACACAATTAGATCCCTATTGAGTCGAAACAAGCTTCTGAATACGAATGAATTCGAAAAATTGTTTATGTGGCAGTGTTTAAACTGGCCAAACGTCAAGGCCATTATGAATAAGAACAACTGAACACGAAAACAATTTGAGATGACGAGTAAATGATAAGTAAAAACTAGTTGTACGCATGTTTTCAACAAATTGTACACATATGGTTGAATGGAATGATATTAATTTAGTTGTGACGGAATGAAACAAAACAAAAACTCAAAGAATACTTGCATTGTGTTACACAGTATTGAAGGGATTGCTAATTGTTCATTGACTCTAGAACAATGTTGGAAGCCTCTTCTGAAAAGGTGAAGTATAACTGAGAATATTCAACACCTGGTTGGGCCATTGATGAATTAGTCATGTCACCATTTGACAATAATATATTTAAATAATAATTTTCAAAAAATATATGCATTTTTTATATATTTTTTTGATTGAACCTCCAAATTAAAAAAAAATTTTATACGAAACTGACAAAATAATTAGTCTATTTTTTCCCAGGGGAGGGAAAACCTAAAAAATGAAGTTCAGGATATTTTCTTCTACTGCCCAACTGGAATTTTTGCCATGTATGATTTTTTCAGGTACCTTTTACTTGATTTTGTATATAGGTATCTTTTCCTGTTGTACATCGGGTAACTAGCAAATACCAAAGCATCAACAGAATTTTCGTGGAGATGGGAATTGACCAGGTAGAATCAGGGTGCAAACATTGTTTTTCTCAACTGATTTCTTATTGATAGAGTGAAATCAAATTATTCCAAAAATCTGCCAAACAAATTATTGAATATTATGTGTGAAGTCAAAATAGAATTTTTAGTATAATCTACAAGATTTTTTTCATAAAATTGAATGCTAGGATAGAATTTCCTGAAATATCTCATGTATTCAGAGAATCCAACTAGATTGATTCTCACTAGACAATAATCTGTAAACAAAAACAACCCTTCCTAGGCTAATATCACCCTGGACTTTGAATGACGAATACCTTCACAAAGATCTTCGACAAAATATGCTTTCGTTTGCTTCTTGTGATCGACAAGCAGTGAAAAAATGGATATAATTGGGGGAGCACCTGCAAACCAGTTTTGGGGTATTTGTCCTCGTCAGTACAGGGCAGGTTCCTCCAAGTTATATATTCGGGTCTGCAAAGTTTTTTTCTAGACCGCTTATAAAAATGAGGTGAAATTAATATTCATTCAAAAATTCGCAACACTAGTCGGGAATTGGATTACCCAAGGTCACTGGTAACTGTAAAAATCGCTAGTCATCATTTACAAAGCCAGATAGGAACCTCCAACGTCACTGCAGCGCATCAAATGAATTAGGCGTAATAGACTGGACGGCGGTGATACATTCTTCAGACCAATAATTATTGTTTCTTAACCTCATGTGAATTCCAGAATTTGCGTTTTTTGGAACGAACTATAGGAACACTTCTGAACAGTATGCCCTATAAAAGTTCATCAGGATAAAACATCTTCTATTCTCAATTGGTGGTGTTGTTTTTGTTTGTGAATCTTTTTATGTGTAACAAATGTTTGGTTGCCTATAAAAAATCAATTCAAAGAGAATCATAAAGAGTATGGAATAGAACAAGCCAGGACAGTTGAAAACAAAACTTTTAAAAAACTTAAAAACTGAGTTTAGATTCACAGTCTGACAAAAAAAATTGACAGGTGACATAGTCTGCGGTGAACTATGATTACAAATAGTTTTGCGTGAGATTATCGAAATTTATCAATAGTTTTTCGAATGATCCTTTGAATTTTCCAAATGGGTGTTGCTTGATCTCTTTCAGTTTGTTATACACTTCAACTTCCATCAACTCAGGGCTGCAGTCTATCTTTAAGCGTCCTTAGAAAGGCATTCCAATGAGATTATTCCTATGATAGCAATGCAGTGATACATTTTTTGGACCAATTGTTTTTTGATCTCATGTGAATTCCAGAATTTGGGTTTGTTGGAACAAACTATACGAACACTTCCTAACAGTATGCCCTATAAATGTTCGTCGAAACAAAACATCTTCAATTCTCAATTGGAGTAGTATAAAAAATTTGTTTGCAATATATATTTTCGCAAAACATCAGTAACTAACTAGCTATAAATCCCTTTGTTTTTGTTTGTGAATATTTTTAAGTGTAACAAATGTCTGGTGCCTGTAAAAAATCGTCCATCAAAATCATTATTGAAATCAACAAACGCAAATTTCGGTTATCATATCAAGTACAACGCAACACGTAAAGTTTATTGAGGATTACTTCCAGCTCCGAGCGGCTATGCTGTGAATTGGCGAATGATTTCAGATAGGTATCCATTTTTTGTGGTATTTTCGACGATTCCAATGGACGAGAGAGTTCGAGATGGAAAAGAGATGCTCTGGCTGATAAACTGGAAACTCTGAAGATAAAGAGGTTGTATATATTCAACAGTCTAACTATAAGTGCTTTTTTCTTTTTTGTGCTGAGATACTTTGTGATATCGTGTCAGGGTTAGCTAGTTTTGCATTGGATAGCGAAAATTTGAGTATTTACCTGAAAATCTCACGAACAAATTATTACTATAGCATCGATTCTTCCTTGCAGATCTGGTTGGCAAAAGTCCATGATAGTACAGATGTTATTCCTTCCTCTTTGCAAAGATAAGAAACAATCCGTCCAGCTAAGAAATATAATATATATTTTAGAAAATGATAATCCACTATCTCTCCAATCAAGATCTCTTTTTTGCTGTTATACCATCTGCAATCATGCGATTATTCAAATGATATTAATAATTGTTCCAGTATTAACCTAAAAACTGGAATCTGATGGGAGAACTCCTCCATTGTATAACCAAAAACAATGAGCTGCCTATTAGCATTACGTATCCGTTGTTTGATGTAACGGTATCAGATCTAAATCTCCTCGGTCGTGGAGGCTGTAACAACGCGCACTTTCACTCTCTGCGATGATGTTAAGGCCAACGGAGGATGATCATGTTTTGAAAAGCTTGTTTCCTATCTGGTTTGAATGCGGGATTTATAGGTCGTTATAGACCGGGCGATTGATAGATTTTTCATCCACCTTCATTTCCAGATGGTGCATATTTTGAACCTACTTTCGAGTTGAGAAGTGATTATTGGTTAACTGAGACGAAGAAGAAAAATAGTATATTACACACCAAGGTGGGAAGTGATTCATTCCTGTCGTGAGATCAGTTAGTTATAGAGACGCAAAGCATCGAGGTGAGCTATGATCTTTAGACAAGTATGAAACTTCCTACCGAGGTTTGTATACTATTTTATTTACAACCATAATATTTCGATCAAAATTAACAAATCTCTGTTTCGTCCTGAACATATCTGAAATTTTACATTCAACGACAAATTACCAAGAACGCGGTTTTCTCACTTATAATTACACGAGAGCTTTTTTTTGTCGAAGTAAACTGAACATTTCGATGAGAATTTTGTTGCCTGGCAACTCAACGAAGAAAACTGAGTAATTTTTTCTGTCAGTTCCTTGAGTTAATTTGCCGAAAGGCAACTGAAGTCGAATCATAAATGTCAAGTTATCTTCGACAAAAAAAGCTCGAGTGTAATTCGGTACGACAATTTGATGAATACAGTTTTAGTTTCAGATTCAGTCAGATTGTTTATTCTGTCGCCTACATTTCTACTTGAAATTCAGCCGTGTATTGACAGAGCGGATAACTAGACACAGTTTCATTCATTTCATTAATTGATCCCACTTGAATCGCACAAATAAGTCACTTGCAACAATCAGTTTATTTCAGTGGAATATTTTCCTTTCTTATGAATAATCCAGAATTCAGGTCTGATTATGCATCGTGAAGGAAAATACCTTTGATTCAAGATGGTTGAACAAAACAATTCGCTGACCGTAACGTTCACTGAAACCAAACCACACAATGTCGTAAGCATTATTATCTTCTTAATAATTTCCTTAGTGGATCTATATCGATTTTTCTGATTTTGGCAACACATTGGTGCAGAGGTACCTAATTGAAAAAGAGAGAGTGAAAAAAATGTATCTTCTAAGTATACATCCAATTGAAACTCACTGAAAATATCGAATAAGAAATAGATAGAAATCTTTATGCTGCCCTTTATTCTGGAGTTAAATTCTCAGAAACTCGTTGTGTTCCCCAACGTCTATTAATTATTCTAATTCTGTTGTCCTTTCGATAACTTTCATCTGACCCAATATTCACATATATCCTCAGCAGTTGAAAGTGAATTTTCCATTATCTTTATTCAAGTTACAATATGTGAAATATCATTAGATTCAATATTATATTCAATAAAAACGTTGTTCCATAAATGGAATGGTAAAAGCCTCACCATTCAATTGAATGCTTTTTACTTTCTTCCTTCCATCAATGGAGCTATTTTCAAACACAAACAACACTACAGGATGTACTTGAATCAAAGGAATACTCCAGGGATCCATTTCCATTTCGTTTGAAAAAAGAACAATAAAGATATGGATTATATCGATATCATGAATATAATTCATGAGAGTTTCCTTTTGCAGAATATGGAACAAGAGACAGGATGTATCAAATAGTTCATTCGTGATTTTCTGTATGAATCTTACACATCCTTGCTGAACTATTGCAACAAAATGTTTTAACACATTGAACTAGATCCTTGTTGGATTCCTCTCGAAGTATTGTCTTGAACGAATCATGACTCACGAGTCTGCCCCGGGCAATATGATATGCTGTTACGTATAAAATTGCGAAATATATTGAACTCAGTCAATTTCATTGGTATGAAAAGATTGAAACTTTTTTATAGTGGTTAAGTTCAAAGTATTGAAGCTCAGTTAGCGACATCTGAGCATTCTGTCAGCAAAACTGAATAGTGCATTACATAAACTATGTGAAAAGTAAGACAGTTTGATGTTGAAACGTAGCAATGTTGAGTGTCTTCATAGTGAGCTATGCACATTATTTCTATTCCCAATCGTTGTCCATTCATTGCTGCACCATTAGCTGATATCATAAATTTGTCAATTGAATTTGGTGAATTTCCTAACCATTTGAAAATCGGTACAGTAACTCCCATCCATAAAAATAAGAGTTCTAATGAAATCGATGATTATCGACCGATTACGGTACTGACGGTTATTAGTAAAATAGTAGAAAGGGTCGTCTACAACAAACTTATGTCCTTTTTATCAAAAAAAAACATAATTACCAGCCATCAAAACGGATTTCGACCAGGTAGGTCAACGAAGAGTGCAGCCTGCGATCTTTTTGAGTATGTTTATGAGCATCTCGAAGAGAGGGGGTGTGTGGGTGCACTCTTTTTGATCTATCGAAAGCGTTCGACACTCTTGATCACTCAATAATCAAATCGAAGTTATACAATTTGGGATTCAGGAATAATATTCTGTCGTGGCTAATGTCATATCTGGAAAACCGAAAAATATATGTGAAAATAGAAAATGAACGCTCAGATTTTTTTGATATCGATTTGGGGGTGCCTCAAGGCTCGATACTGGGTCCTTTGATTTTTCTGCTGTTTATCAATGATATGCCTGCTTATATCAATACAGAATGCACTGTTATATTTGCCGACGATTGTTCATTTGCAGTGAACGCTGAAAATGTTGAAGGATTGCAGGAGAAGCTCAACTCAGTGGCAGCTGAATTTACAGACTGGTGTTCTAATAATTCTCTGATTGTTAATGCCAACAAAACTGTCTGTATGCAATTCCTCTCGAAGCAGAAAATTCAACGACCATTAGCAGTCAGTGTCCTCAGTCATACTGTTGGGATTTCAGAATCTACAAAATTCCTAGGAATTTACATTAATTCTGACATGAGCTGGAAATTACATATAGATCACGTATGCAAAAAAATCAACAGTGGGTATTATGCAATACTACAGTTGAAAGGGGTTTTGAATTTACATAAATTAATTGATGTTTATTATGCTTTAATCTACTCACATGTTTCGTATAACACTATTCTTTGGGGTTGCGCCACAAATTCAAACCGAATATTCATTTCTCAAAAGAGAATGATACATGTAAACCATATTTTAAGCAGAACAATATTATGACTTATTATTCTGTGTACATATATCACTGTATCATGTATTTGAGAAAAAATTTGAACAAGTTTGTGAAAAATTCAGACAATCACGATTATTTTACAAGGCATGGCGGACTAATCCAAATTCCGAGGCACACTACTGCGCTTTTCGAAAAAAGTCCACATTATAGAGGCATCCAGTTTTACAATCACTTACCTGCAGATATTAAAAATGAAACCAGCTTTTTTACTCTCAAGACTAGGGTGAAAAAACTCCTTGTTGATGGATGTTTTTATTCTGCTGCCGAAATTGTGTATATGTATGTATATGTGTGTGTGTATGTGTATATGTATATTTGTACTTGTTGACTTATCTTATATCACTATTGTGATCTGAAAAGATGAATAAATTATTATTATTATTATTATTATAAGCCTGAGTCAACCAGTAAACGTCATTTGATAAATGCCAAATCAATCCCCCAATTAATTAATCCTGTAATGTATAATACTCTTCTTTGTCATCATATTAATCACACTGTGATTTTTTCCACAGAAAGTCAGCTGATTAACATTTTATTTGAATTAAGAATTTGTTTTGTTCTCACATTTGCGATTCGTATTGTATTGGTCACATGAACAGAGAAATTATGCGGGTGTATTGCTTCTTAGTACTTTCTAGCGGTGTTTCGGTACTAGCATGGTATCGTTGTCACAGGCCATTATATAACCATTTTATGGTTGTAATGGTCATGCTATCAAAAAATAATATGGGTAGGAAAATGACGTTTTCAAAGAAAACTCCACGTGATGTTTTTTCTGTCACGTAAAATGAACTCTCGTCCATTTACTATACTACACCATTTAATTGAGAAAACTGTGAGAATTATAATGCTATATTCACATACTACTGAGAACTACATCAAGAATCGAAAGTTGATGTGTCTCACCGAGCATATTCCATGGCCCAGTTTGATGAAAAATCTGAGAGTACGAAGAATAAAATAAAAAATTCAATAAGTTGTTGGTGTGGTAAATATAAAACTCACTAGATCCATTTATCTCCAACAATAATCGATTTTTGTTTATTGTTATTCTAGCTCCAGTTAAATAAAATCACAATTCGTTTGGTATAAATTTGCATGAAAAATTGGCTAACCTCACTCAACGTATTAGAGTTGATTAGTAATTGTCCCACAATAACAATTTAGTAATGATAATTCACTTAGTACTAGTCATAAATTACATTGATCTGAAATTACTATGTATAACAAATCAAGTGTTCGGACATAAGCTCACGGACACGTTGAAAGCAATGTAAGAGATTGATTCGAAAAGTCAAACTGTTTCTCAATATTATCTTTCATGGAGTTTATTTAATTATTTAGTCATTTGTTAGAATGAAAATGAGATATCAATACCAGAAGCGAATGTGGTCTGAAACACATTTCAACTCGTTTATAATAGGTATGTTTCAGATTTTTCGATTAAAGAAAGCACAAATATTATAATGGCGGTGAATGTTCTCCAACTAATTCGTGGATTAATGGTCAATATTAAAATTATTCAAGAAAAAAGAAATTCAATGTTCATACGTATTATCATAATTTATTTGAAATAATTGTTTGTCGATACGGTCATTAACTTGACTAGGAGATGATCTACTATACCTTTCCTAATAAAAGTGAAAATTTCAAAATTTCTAATATACATTTCATCCGGTCAAGAGACAAAGATCCAGGAATATTTACTGTTACTTCTACAACATGTTCAAATCCTTCCATTCAATAAGAATAAATGAACCAAATCACGTAACAAGGATACATTGTAAGCATCTAGTTCAACTGAAGGTCAATGTCTTTGCTATATAAATACCACTTTCGATATGAACTGTGCATGGAAGGTGTATGATTTCATTCAATATCGAATTGGATTATACTTCCTTGTTCGAAGAGTAACACGAACATTTGTAGATAACTAACGGGTTATATTAGAGGTGCAATTATGTGGTATCATCTGTGGAATAATTTGTTTCAAAATTGATAATGTCATTCACGTAGCCTGTGGGAGACCAGATAAATCGCGACCGAGAATTTGCAACGAAGAGAAATTTTAAATTATAAATAACTTTTTGCGGTAACAGTATTTCGAAACCTTCAATCCAATTACCAGTCACGCAAGGTCTATGGGATCGTAACCTGAAAATAATTCTGGGCAAGGTTGCAAATTTTTGAACTGATTATGTAACCACCTCCTTAAATCGGAGTTGATTCATGATTGATGGAAAAGCTGATAATCAGTGTGTAAAGTGATCCCATTCGTAATTTTGACACCGTATCGACACCATTCTTTGGAGGACGTGTGATCATTGGAGAAAGAAAGTTACCACAATGGGTAGGGTGTTGAGATGGAAGTAATTCTACTCAACCATTTCCATATATAAAATTTCAGTAACAAAAATCTGCCTAATGAAATTTGATATTGCTCTAAAAAAATTGTTCGTTTCCGTTAACCAGCTGACGAACGTCAACCCTCAGAAGTCGAAACTTGTGCGAGCAATGGACCAATGCTGAAATTCATACTATTTGTCAATATATTGTTATTGATAAGGGGGCCAAATTACTACTGGATTGCTTTAAATCGTTAGTTTGCAACAATATTGAAATATTTCACATCGTTATTATTTTCAAAGAGTCTATTGATTTAATATTATCACAAACATCATAAAAGTGTTGTAGGGATCACGTTCGAATGATACAAAGTACATCAGTCGAAGAGAACATTATTTTTTTAACTTCTTTCTCCGGCCAAAGATATCTCGCATTTGATACTCCTTCGTCTTGTTATAAGGAAGAGCCTTGTATCCTGCGACAGGTTAGTGTAGCTATTGAAACTTCGAACAATTGTCAAATAGAATTGTTGTTGCTTCATCTACAGGTTCAGAGGACAGGCTGTTAATACGTAACATATTATCTCGAATGAAACATATTCATTAGAGGAATACCACTGTGAAATTGATTTTGGGATAGCTTCAAGGATAAGCAAGATATGAACGTTGGAAATTCGAAATCAGACAAATATAGGGCCCGGCCTTTCTTTGAGAGGGGTGCAGTAACGTGTGACGTCACATATTCTCACACATATCGTCCAATATGGAGTCCATTTTACGAGTGAGATACAGAAAGTAATCATTGAGAACTATGAACTCCTAATTTGGTAAAGTACTCCACCCTCAAAGTAAAGTACTGGAGGTTTAAGAGATCGTCTCCACCATTTTTTTAATATTTTAACTTCAAAAGGCAGACATGTTTCAAAGCCATGCCCTCATCATCAGTGCTTTTTCAGTACAAGTAGAACAGTTTTTTAAAAAGTAGAGGACAATTGTTTAAACGTCATTTTTTTTGTGGTGGATCAATATTTGTTCCGTAGTTTTTTGGGTTTGTAACCTACCACAATCTGAAAAAATAATAATTAATATTGGAATCTATACAAGTGTAGAAGGGCAGATTTTCAATCTACCCCGAAAAGTTGCTGCGTCTATTGAAAAGCAGTTCTTTCTGCTGGGTAATCGCACGTTAAAAGGTAAGGCCTCGTTGATCCATTGCTCGCACAAGTTTCGACTTCTGAGGGTTGACGTTCGTCAGCTGGTTAACGGAAACGAACAATTTTAGAACAATTTTAGAACAATTTTTAGAACAAGTCCAATTAGTCAGCAACTTCTCGTATAACTCAAATTTTGCCTATCAAAAAAATAATAAGAACTGATATATATATGAAAATACTTATCTGTTAACGTTTCGAAAACTAAATCTGCTCCCGTTCTTAAAACTTCTAGACAAATTCCTTTTCAAATGTAAATACATGGTGAAGACAATTTTCGTGATTGACATTTGTCAAATTAGTTTTGAAGCAGATTTAGTTTCCAAAACGTTAACAGATGAGTATTTTCATATATATATATATATATATATCAGTTCTTATTATATTTTTGATAGGCAAAATTTGAGTTATACGAGAAGTTGCTGACTAATTGGACTTGTTCTATCCAGAAAGAACTGTTTTTCAATAAACGCAGGGGTAGATTGAAATGTGCCCTTCTACACCTTCCAATATTAATTCTTATTTTTTCAGATTGTGGTAGGTTACAAACCCATAAAACTACGGAACAAATAGAGGACAATCAATTCTATAACATTGTTGAGACTTATTACTACGTCACTCAGTGGAATAATTTTCCCCTCCAACTAATTGAAAAACCTTTTCTTTTTGTACTTACTACAAAGCACTGATGATGAGGGCATATCTTCGAAACATGACTGCTATTTGAAGTTAAACTGATAAAAAAATCGGTGGAGACGATTTCAATTCCTTAAAAATAGTGAATCCTTGATTTTTAATCCGATTTCATTTTCGATTTGAGTTTTGCCATACTATCTACACTTTTTCCATAATTCATCACCTGATTCAGTGAATTCAACATCCATTGAAATAATTATCAGCAACCAACGAAAATCTAAGTAAGTAAGTAGTAAGTAAGTGATGTGTTTATTCAAAATATACATATACAGATATACGAATATAAATATTCAGATGTGAATTAATAGTAACAATTAAATATCCATGATCGCAAGCTTTTTTGGGCTTTTCGCATAGCATGTGCAATATCAATCGCAGAGTTTTAGAGTTTGTTCAATGAAGTGAAATGAATGAGACCTATAGTACCAGCGGCTATAGGAATAAATGAGATGCGGTACTGTTAGGAGCGACATCTTTGATATTTGGCGAATGCGAAGGGTTGAGATACAAAATAGTTCTGATCCACAATATTTATTTTCATCTGAGAGTAATTGGTCGATGCAATTTATATGTGGATTATTTGACTGAAATAAAGTGGTGCATTGTGGAAGTAGGTTATTCTGTAGTACTTTGTTAGTTGATATATGTTGATGTTGATGAATATGTTTTCGATTGAGGAACTATTTTTCACTTTTTCCGAATCAAAGACTAGAGATAATTCAACCATTCTATGAAAAAAACATCAAAAAATTCAAAAACATCATCTGCTGTATTCAGAGATTTTTGATTTATTCTCGAAAAAGAAAAAAGAGTCTATGTAAAACGGTTACACGGCGCAACGGGAGCTGAATCACATACTTTACTTTCTATTGCCAATGGCAAGTATGAAGTATTTTTTTTTATTTTTTCTCAAATGAAATATTTCAATTCGTAAAGAATTCGATAAGTAACTGACAATTTGCCTTATGAACAAATATGAAAAACATTAAAGCTTTTTTATTTTCAGGGGGGGGGAAACACAAAAAATTGATTTCAATACCTATATGCCTCCTCGAATAACATTGAAACAACATTTCCACAAATTTCGAATCGAAAATATAGCATTAATAGGGAATTTATTCTGATAAAGCAAATACCTAGTTTGTAGGAAAAACCGTACTCTCCTAGGCGAGGCAAGATATTGTTGGCTCATAGAAAACGATCCTCTGAGCTCCTCAGTGGACTAAATATTCATCTGGACTGTTGTCCTGATGGGTGAGATGTTTTCTACAAACTACTCCTCATTTTTACTTCATTGTATAGGAATTTCTCACAAATGTTTTTTTTGGATTCAAGATCCGCCTGCTTCGTATACAAATTGTGTAACAAAAAGTGACTTCTAGGTGTTTCAGTGCCTGTCGCGCTAGGCAAGGAAGTAGCTGTGTTAGAAGACTGCTTCCCCATTTTCGTGGGAGATATAAAAGTACCCAGAACAGACAGTTTTTGTGAATTTCCTGATAGTAATTCTCGCATGTATGTATTTGATCTCCTTTTCTTTTTCATTTCAAGAAGAAAAAACAAAGATCAAACTGCTTTCTATCCACAGAAACAATAGTTATTTTGATATTTGATCTATTCACATAGAAAATCTAACTATTTCTGAATTTAGTTCTTTCGAATTGTTCAAATAACATCAGAAGGAACTCCGAACGTTAAGAAAGTACAGGATCAGAGTGATCAATTTTCGGATTGCAATAATGAACGCTGTGAATGCAAAAACCCTCATTCGAAATATTTCAATCTCGATTCACCCACATTGACTTTGATCTGATGAAAATTGTGTATCTTCAAAATAACTTACCTTTGAGATGATGCACACGCCTTCGAAATCTCGTTCTTCTAAATGGCTGGACTCAGAGTAGGTTAGCAAGGATCTGAAACAGTTAATAATGGAATCATTTCCAAAATTTTCTTGGATGAACCTGCATGAATATGAAATTGAATGAGAACATCGGTTCGAACTTCTATTCTATGTTTCACTTGAGTCAAACTGAAGAAATATTTCTAACACGCATGAAAGAACACAAAAAAGCTTTTCAAAATGCGAAAACATACTCCAGATATGAAGCACATCTGCTCATGGGGATGGCAGTCTGAGTTTAATCATTTATTTGAAATTTGGGTTGGAAATGCTTTTTCCAGGTAGTTGAACGTTGCCATCATTTGCATTATACGCTAATTAAATCAATTATTTTACTGACTTGACATAATTAGGTTCAATGAAGGTTCGCCGATCGAACAGAATTTCTATCATGGAATAAAATGTTGCAATTTGTGATAGTTTCAGTGAGAATCTAAGAGGTTAGGTTAGTGTATTTTATTCAAGTGCCAAAATGCATAAACTAGAAATAGACAAAAAACGAGAGTATCCTTAATACCTCGTGAAGTTATTGGCAATCTTTAATTAATGCTTTCAGTGTATATGTTCGATAATTAAAGTGTTACGACATTCTTGATGATTCTTCGATCATGTCTTCAGTTCAGTTGATATCGAACAGATGTTAGATTATGAAATGCATCTCATCTGTGTTTGGCAAAATAAAACCAATCAGAGTTTCACGTTCCTCTGTATTATTCAGAAGTATTCAATCAAATTAACGGTTTCGTGATGACAAAGGAAAGGTATAATGTTTAAATAAACATTAACTGAGCCTTTTTTTTTTCATTGATGATGGCTTAAATATTTCCTGATCGAAATTTAATGGTCGATCTCTTCATCAGATTAGGACCATAAATACATCCACATCCAATATATCAAAATGTATTAGTAGCACTTGGAATTTCTCAAAATTTCAACAGAAAAATAATACAACATACTGGATTGTTTCAAGATTTGCTCATGTACTTTGCGCTCAATTCGGGTTTTAATAATAGTGTTAACTACAATATCAAATTTTTCCTTATAAAGTCGAGTCAAATATGGTTTTTTGTCCGAAGTATGAAATTGCTGATGAAATGAGACAAGAAATGAGGAGGATGGCTCACAACTTATAATACTTTTATCATTGAATAAAGTTCCAAAACAAAGTTGAAGTTGAATAAAATATAGTGAACGATTTGCACATGTAAAAAAATTATATACAACTCATCCAATCCATCTTGGCACATGACGAATATGCCCAGCAATCCCTGTGAAGTATAGTTAGATAAAAAATACCTATTATATGTGTTCACTGTGTTCAAATTCATTCCTGATTGGTGTTTTTTCAGTGTGCAACTGAAGTTTGTACCAGGATGGATTTGATAAGCTCTACCTCCCACTATCAAAAGGATCATCAAAAAGTGCTGGATCTGACTTTAGTTAGGTATAAACTTTCTTGAGAAAAGAAAAATAGGATTTTTCTGGATGGAACATACCTCATAAAAATGTTTCATTGTTATTTCATTCACACTTTGAAGTTGATGACTAGTAGACTTTAAAATTAAAAATATTTCGTTATTGTCCACAACAAGTTATGCTGAGCAATCTAATTCAAATTCCTGTTACCCATGAATGAACTCGAAAACAAAATTAAAACAAACATGAATCAATTAGTGATGTTCGTAATGAATGAATGATTCAGTGAAGCATAGTTATCGAAGTCATTCTTCCATGAAGATATTGTGAATTGATTTTCATTCAGTGCTTGATTCTGGTGACTAAAATGTACTTAAAGATTTTGTTGAATCGACTACCATTCAGTGCTTGATTCTAGTGACTAAAATGGTTCATTTTTCTTCCAGGAAGTTTTTTTTTTGACTGAATATTTGAATTTTTTCAATGGCATCATTAGTGTTCAATGATATACAATAACAAATTTTGTTCGAATGTTTTTTTTGGGAAGGTAGAAATATCGTGAACATAAAAAATACGATACGTAACTGACAAAACTAAATCAATGTTGGATGCCTCTTTCGAAAAGGGAAGTGGAACTGGGAAGATTCAATTCGAAGTAGTGTCAAAATCAACATTTGGGATGGCCATTGATTGTGTGACATTTTGACACGATTTGCCAAAATTGCGAATGTTCGTCAAGGGAACTACAACCTTTTTTTGTTATATTTTTCCAAATTGATCTCCAAATTGATGAAAAATGCGATAGTAACTGACAAAATAGACAGTCAATTTTATTTCTTTATAATATTGCAATTGCATATCGGGGCAATTATAAATTAAGTTGGGTTGAATTATTTCTTTTTCATTTCCAGGAGGAGAAAATCCAAAACATGGATTCCAGGATATACAATAACATGCTAGTATACTATAATACTGTCCCATTTATGAAAAAAATACTTCCTTCCAACATTTGTTCTTGAGGTCTCAACTTTTGAACTACAGAGTGCTGAAGTTTCGAGAAAAAAGTTTCGATGATTATGATACCCAATTTGTTGTGAAAAGTGGTAGGCAACTTTTATTCATTTCCTAATATTACCATGATTGTAATAAATGAATTTTAGTTACTTTATGTATCTGTTTTGTGACACATTGGGTCAAGCGAGATCCAGATGAATGAATTTTAAGTAGAAAAAAGGCATACTACTAGATTTGCTCGGAGAAAAACTAGAATTTCGAAATTGTCACTTTCACAAAATGCAGTGGCGTATCACTTCTCTCCTCGAAATGATTCTTTGAAAATCCAATTCGAATGGCACTGGCAGGATATGAATTATTTTATGCAGCAAAGAATATCTTCTGATGCGATATCCAGGTCTCATTTGAGTGATCATGAAAGTTTTTTTTTCCCAAATACCAACACACTGTAGTTCATAAATGTTTTTACAATAGGTAAGTACTCATAAATAACCTCCTTTATTATTAATATCTTATCGAAACACACCTTATGAATAATAATAATAATCATTGCGTCTTTATTGATTTGACAGGAATATATAAAAAAAGCTCAAATATGTTGGCGACATCCGGCCTAAGCCGCTCTTCCATATAACCCACAAAAAGGTACATAGTATTCAATCGAGTGCTCTCAACAACAATGAAAATCAACTATAACAATAATTATAATAATAATAATAGTCACAAATTTTCACATCACATTTCACACATTTCAGAGTTAATCTCTAACTCACTATCCTTGTCGAAAGAGTCCAGGATTTAAATTGTTTTCCGAAATTAGGCTTGTTTTTCTGATTTTTTATGTGGGATGGAATTGAGTTATATACTTTTGACTGCATTATGAGTGAATCCTCTCTGATTTTTTATGTGGGATGGAATTGAGTTATATACTTTGACTGCATTATAAGTGAATCCTCTTTGAAATCGAACTGAAGCATGCTTTGGAATACTGAACAGATCCCTATTTCTGGTCGAATAGCTGTGAAAATCGCCTAGCTTTTTGAGTTTATCCAAAAGATATGAAGGAGGTCCAGATTGAGTAGTTCGAAATACCAATCCTGCTAGTCGTATCAAGAATCTTTCTTGTAGGTAAAATATATTTGAGTTTCTATAGATCTGAGAAATATGCTCAAACTTTCTAACTCCATATGAGTATCTAATGTAATAATAAGTAGTAATAATACATGCATTTTGAATTTTTTGAATTGTATACTTATCCTTGGCTGATATTGATGGCCAGTATATTTCAGAGCAGCAAGCCACTTTTATAGCACTGGTGAGATAAATCTGTTGATATATAGAAGTTTGAGTGTAGAATAACAGTATTTCACAAGTTGGGATACGTGTTTTTCAAACTTCAATGTTGAATCGATATGTACACCAAATCAAAGTTATTTTGAAATTAGTGTCATGCAATTCATTACAACTGTTTCCAAATAAAATTACTTCCGTTTTTGATTCATTGAGGAGAAGTCTATGAGAATTTGATATTGAAGCGATTATTTTGAGATCTTCATTGATTTTGACACTAGCTAGGAAGCTTTCTGATAGTGAAAATAGAAGTAGAACGAAATACTATCACTAATTCTCTTATTGTGTTCTTTGAATAATCAGTTTACATGTTAAGAATCAAAGAAAACAATTGATGATGATAATTTGCTTATTCTTTTTTGATTTAACTATTTTTTTGTTGAATGGAAGATTTGGACACATTTCTGATAGTCAGAGTTGAATGGTTATGAATTTTCGAATTTTATAATCTTATAGATCAGTACCCAGCCTCCATAATGAAAAATGTTCTTTCTCTTAATATCAGAAATGAATAAGGAAGAACATTTTCTAGGAACATGAACACCACCGAGCATTTGTTCAATTGGTCAATTTTGCCCTCATTTGAGCACAGTTTACCACATACCAGTGGATAGTGAGGTCAAAATTAAGCCCTCTGAATACAAAAGAGTGCATTTTGAACCATATGAATTTGTACTTTATATCGAAATTTTCATTCGACCGAGAAAAAAGTAGATCACCAAGCAACATCTGATAACTTAGATATCCTAGTTCTCATTTCTGGTACTTACGTTCAATTCCTGTGATGATAATTCCCATTCACAGATATCACTAGCCACATTCACATGCAACTTTGCGGAGACCGTTAGACGCAGTAGACCGCTTGCTAGACGCCAATGGTAGATAAAAAGCTAAATCACGATATTACTTCCACTGTTGACTATAACAATTCCGCGGATTCAGAGTGGGATCAATTCTCTCCCGCATCTTGTGATGCTTGTTGCATTTCTGTCATCACGTAAAACCAACAATGCGATGTGGCAGCATAATGATGAATGTATAACAGAGGTGAAGAAAATTGTAGATTAGGTTCGTTGAAAATGACAAATTCAGTTCATTATTGGTCTCAGTTGATTTGTTTGAAGGTGATTTTTTTGTTATTTTTGATTGATTTTTAGTTGCACATTTTTTTGAATTTTTAGAGAGTTCTATTGGTGAACAAGTGAAAAAGAAACTTTGAGATTACATTAGTTTGAAATTTCTATGCTGCGTAAAATTTTATTGTTATAGTGATGGTAAAGGATGAGATTGGAAGCTTTGGTGTGAAAGGGTTGATAGTTAAAATATATATCTCATGATTCCTTTTCGTAATGATAAAAAGAACTTGGGAGATACAGGGTGTTCCGGAATTCTTCAGACAAACTCATACGGTGAGATACCACCATATTACCTATATGTACTATGAAGTGATAATTCACGTTTGAGTATGGTGTTAATATTATCGGTTCTCCTCGATTATTCAATATGAAAATAGATGATGACGTCTCCCAGGGTAAGAACTCCGGAAGTAAAATACCTCCCCAATCGGATTTCCGGGTGGGAGGTACTTGGAGGGAACCTTCATCGAGAGTATTGAGAATTGATTATTGTAACATTCGTGGTATGAATAAAAATATCAGTGATGTGTTTCACCATCTGCAAACCTGACATTCTTATTCTAACTGAAACTCAGGTCAATTCGTATACGGATAATGTACACATGCTTTGTTCAGGTTATAAATTCTATTCTCGCTTTCGTTTCAAAAGCGGTGTTTGTCTTCACTCCAGTATCATGCCAACGCGAAGAAGGGCTGGAACTGAAAGATTTTGACGTGATGTGATTAAAGCTTGTCAATCATTAACAAACTAAATTTGTCTGTTGTCTTTATTTATCACCTAACAATGATTCTTTTGACAGACTATTCGAGGTTCTATCGAAATAAACCGACTTCATCAAAGAAAACCATCCAACTGCTGAGGTCACCATGTCGGGTGATTTTAATGTATATAATTTTTCATGGCTTGAATTATCGAATAGAACAGATGAAAGAGGACGACAGACAGAGGCATTTGCTATTACTGATGATCTGGAACAACTCATCGAGCAACCCACTGGTATAACTTATTAGAAAAAAAAAAAACAATTTGCCAATACACTGGACTATCCGCAAAACAGAAAAAACTGACGTTTCCATTCTGAAACTCAGGTCAATTCATCTACGAGTAAAGTATATATGCTTTTCCCAGGTTATGGATTATACTGACGCTTTCATTTCAAATGTGGTGTTTGTTTTTAATCTAGGAATGATTTTTCGTGTTAACGCGAAGGGCTAAAGCCGAAGGTTTTGACGTGATGTGGTTCAGGCTTGTAAATCACCAACAGACTTGATTTGTCTTTTGCCTTTACTTACTCACCTAGCAATGACTTTTTCGACAGACTATTCGAATTTCTGTCTGAAGTCACTATACTTGGTGATTTTAATGTACATAATCCGTCATGTCTTCAATTCTTGAACAAAACAGATAAAAAAGTACGACAATCAGAGGCACTTGTTATTACTAATGATCTAGAACAACTTATAGATCAACCCACTCATATTCCTGATACGAAAAGCCAATTTGCCAATACACTAAACATATTTTATCTGATGGCATGTCATAATGACAACTTTATGTCACTCAATTTTGATGACATAAGGAAGCTCATTATGGTACTAAGTACC
Organism: Zygogramma bicolorata; assembly: GCA_032362365.1. NCBI lineage: Eukaryota > Metazoa > Arthropoda > Insecta > Coleoptera > Chrysomelidae > Zygogramma > Zygogramma bicolorata. Next base: position 656,377 of record JAVJAQ010005233.1, read on the forward strand.
ATAATGAAATTCTATAAGGAAAACATGTAATGGTTTGATCAAAAAAGTTTATTCAAATGTATTGATATAAATGCAATCATAAACAATCATTATGGCACACGCCGTGTTATCGGACTCGGCTACGCCTCGCCCGATAACATCACGACTTGTACCATAATGATCGTCTTTATGATCCTTACTATATAAATAACTATTATCTACACCCGTACTCTAATAATACACTTATATGCCCACAACCCGTTTTATAATGAAATCCATTACGATACAGATTTTCATTACGATACAGATTTTCAACCAATAGAAACCAATTATTTTTCAATCAAGCATGATGTGCATGCTCTGCATTTGACATTTGTCAAGTCAAAATCGGTATAGGTATTGAATTTTTGAAGAATAAAGCCAAACTTCGATAATCATAACAAAATGTCTGATACCAGCGATATGGGAGAATCACCTTCGACACCTCCACCGACAGAAATACAGTTAGAATGATTAAATGTTTCATTTGACAAATGCCTGATTTATTACTTATTTTTTCATCAAAATTTGTGGGCTCTCCGCAGCCGAGTCGTCTGTGGCGCTGACATTGATTAATCTAGCTGGAGGAGACATTGGTTCGATTCCGTTCTCGTGTAATCTTTTTTTTCTTTGATTTTTGATCTTCTTTTCATATCTCATCGTTTTATTTCTCGAAATAATACTATTAATTACAATTCTGTGAAATTTTTTAAAGAAATTTGTTAAATTAGTATTATTGTGTGCAATACAAATATAAATATAATATTTGTAGTTATTCACTATTTATCGGGTGTAGATAAAATAGCGTATGCAACTCTCATGTAATGGTTATCAATACACTCGCATAAACCATACGGAACTCACCTTCGGCTCGTTTCGTATCCCGGTTTATAATATAATATTTCACTACTCATCCTGATCCTTATCAGATAAAAAATCACTCAACCTTGGGTAATTCTGGTCACCCTTTGATTTCGACCAATTGTTCGTATTGAGCTCCAATGGATGGTAAACTTCCCACACGTCGTGTCAGCCATCTGGAACTGTCTTCGAATGTGTTCCTCTGATGCTCCTTGGATAAGGGTCTGTTTTACATCTGGTGATCCCACTTTATGTGCTCAAGAAATCTCTGATAACATTATTTTGAGAATGATGAGTTCCTGAAAAAAGGAAAACAATACTTTGTGACTATGGACCTATTGCATTACTTTCTATTATCTCTATAGTTATAGATAAAGCAATCAATTTGAAGCTCATTAAATGTCTGAAAAAAATCAGGAATTGTTATTGATCGACAATACGGATTTCGACATCAAAGATCAACCAGTGACTCATTGGCCTATGTTTCACATATTTGGCAGCATTTCATCGAAAAATTCGGAGATAAGTTAGCTGTTGCACTCGACATTTCAAAAGCGTTTGATCGAGTTTGGCATCGGGGTGTCCTTTTTAAATTTTCGTCTTATGGTTCACCTTCTCAAATGTGTGTTTTTTGAATTTTTTGTCTGATAGGTCTCTATATATGATTGTTGATTGATATTGTCTCAATAAATGCAGACGTTCCACACGGGTTAGTTATGACGCCCAGTTTGTTATTGCTTCATATAAGTGATTAGCTAGGGGAAACATCTCGCTCAGTGCATAGTTTTGCGGACGAGAATACTCTTCATACTAGTCTCTTTCAGAATCCCTAATCAGCACGAGAAACAAAGATGCAGAGAGGCATTAGTGTCAATAGCATTAACGATGGCTTGGCGTAAATTATAGAATGGGGTAACATCACCTTGGTGGAATTTAATGCTGGAAAAATCCAGGCATGTCTCTCCTCAAAGAGAGCAGATCTATCTGCATCCGATATTCACAAGTCAGGAATAAGCATTCCTACAAAGTCAAGTATCTCGATACTAGGAATTACTATCAGTGATAACCTCTCATGGAAAAACCATGTGAGATCGATCGCTAGAGGTGCTTCCCAGTAGCTTGAAGTTCTACTTCGAGCGAAGAAATACTTCACTTCTCGTCAAATTCTGATTTTCCACAATGCACAGGAAGGTGATATGCGTTATTTCGCTATCTATGCTACCAAATATTGAACATCATTTTGTTGGACTCCTTCTCTTTATTTTTCTGGGTTTTACCCAAAATTCAATTGCCAGAATTGGGAGCTCAGGATCATTATTGGCTGTGTTCTAACACTTCTGGTAGACATTATTGTGAAATTTGCCAGTGTAATAACAATAAATTTGTTGTCTACACTCAAAATCGGATAATTGCAGATTTCTGCTTGATATTTGGGCTAACTTGACGCTAGTTAGTCATTGTCTGTGTAAATGAAGCATTTTTGTTACGCCATCTACACTATAATGTATATATTTCCTTTCACTAAACAATGTACGACAAAGTTTCCATGAATTGTGTTTGATAAAGATCAGTAACGATTTTAATCATTTTCCAACATTTCAAAATGATATCGAAGCTTCACTCAGACCACGACTTCAATTAATAAGTACCACTTTGACATTGTGTGAAACTTTTCACCAAATAGCGTTTCGTTCATCTTGAAAACCCAAATGCTATTGTTGGTGTGGTTATCTTCTCTCCAGTATTGCAGAAAGATATGCCGTTGCAAAAATGTTATTCTATAGATTTCAGAATTTTGTCGTACAATCATTCCTATAACAGTTCCCGATTTTGGTTGTCTGACTAAGAAATCTTGTGACCTCGAACAGAAAATAACGTATAATGATCTGAGTATTTATTATATTCAAGGAAAATGGACCACTCTGGTTTTATCTCTGTTCGACACCATTTATTGTTCCATCTAATATCAGTACAGTCAATAATCAATATTATTGTTTTTTTCCGCACAACATGAAAAGGAGTGGTGAATTGAAGGATGAATACGAAGGATATCAATCCATTGTTTTGAAAGGTTAACAAGACTCGTAAGAGATCAAGCCGATTTTAGATCACCAAAATCGTGATTGCAATGCCAGCGTCAATTCAAAAGAGGATATGATGTTATCATGATGATCTGAACAATGGAAAAATGTTCTCTTCCATCATCAGTTAGCATCCTGCTAATAGACATGATAGTGCGAGAGGCTTATATCATTCTTGAAGATATTCAGATTACAACGCGAATTGATTGTAACCTCAAAAACATAACGTAATATCGGGTAAGTGTGAATTTTCAACATTTTAAACTTGTGAGCAAAGTTTTTGTCATTTCTAGCTGTTTCAAAAATTTCGAATATATATATATATATATATATATATATATATATATATATATACATATATATATATATATAAGGGGCTAAATTCACAAAGAAAACCCTTTGGCCAAAATTGTTCAATGGAATTACGTGATATTTTGCTAGAAAATTCTTATATCAAATATCTCATCAATAATTCACCATTTTCCAATGATAATCAATCACAAACATGATTCCAAACCCGTAACATCACACCATGTTCAGATTTCTACCATTCATTCATGAACTCACTTTTGAATCAATCAATGTTCTGGAGAATGAAAATATTAAAATCACAAAGAAATTCATGATTACCATTTCCATATTACCCCCTACAGTTGAAAATCCAATTTTGAAAAAACAGAAATCTATTTGTTTATAAAATTTCCTGTCTAGATTGTAATCAAACTTATATTGGTCAAAAAGCTAGTAATCCCAATAGTCGCATTTCACACAGAAGCGATTGTAGAAGAAACATCAATTCTTGTGCCTTATCGGAACATGTGAATCGTAATGATCATCGAATGGATTATGAGAATACGGAAATCTTGGACACAGAGAAGAATCTTTCGAGAATTATTTTTCTGGAAATGGTTCATTATCATGAAGAACAACATTTTATGAATAAACGAACCGATTTGAATAACCTCAGTCAGATATATACTTATCTATTACTTCTCAACGAAAAAAATATAACACCCTTAATAAAAATTTTCCGCCTTGATTAAGTCAGCTTGTCATTTCATTCATGTATTTTCTGTATGTTTTGATCCAATTTCATTTCAATCTCACGTTAGTCAGTAGTCCATTTGAAAAATAACATATATATATTGCAATCAACCTTTTTATAGTTGTTCCGAAGAAGGTAATAAACATTACCGAAAGTCCGACAGATAACAAAGAGTTTTCTTTGTGAATTTAGCCTCTTTTTTTGACTGTAACCTCACTATATCAACTCGAAGTAACAATAATAATTTGACACAGGGGTATAACATTGAAGACAGAAAGTTTTCGTTTAGCATTCCTCTAAAGTTGCAGGAGATCCGATTTTTTTATTCTGAGAAAAAAAGATCAGCAAAAATATGTGAGTAGATATAGTAATTCTGATATACATTGAATAGCGACCAAGTTTGGAAGGAATGAACTATTTCATATAACGGCTTGGAATCGACTTATTATATATCGTAATTAGGCGATTCGTTCGAAATCCTCGATATTCTCTAGAAATCCAAGGAATCGTTCATTGTATAACTCGCGGAAGTTAACTCGCGTGTTTATGCACATTAATTATATCTCGATAATAGCTTTCAAAGGACATATATATCGACTAATTGAAGAGTAAGGACAATACTCAATTAGGCACATAACTACCCATCATCTCATTAAAAACAGCAATGAACATTTCCTCTATTCCTTCCTTGAAAACTTTCAAATTTATCGAGTAGAACATATTTCGAGCAAATTCTGAATACTTCTTTTTTTCTTCGTAGAATAGAATAGCACCTTGCTACCCTTCTAAAATGACAAAATGTGATTTCAATCTCACATCTTTGACAAATTTTCGAAAACCAACAAGGATTTGGTTTCAGGAAGGTTCACAGAGATGAGTATTTTTCCATTATATACTAGTTCTTATATTTTTATGATAGTCAAATTTACTTCATATGAGAAGTTGCAGATTAATAGAACGCTTTCCATTCGGAACGAACTGCTTTCATCAACGAAGCAACTTTTTGGAGTGGATCATAATAAACTTTTTAAACGTGTGGTAAGTTAACAACCCAAAAAACTATGAACAAAAATTCATCCACCACAACATAATAACTTTCAACCAGTATTGCCTTTCCCCTCTAGTAAACACTGGTAGAATCTTATCTCTCACAAGTCCACATGTTTCACATCTCCGTTTGAGATGGCAACAGCGAAGTTTGATTTTACTCTTATTAACATCCCATTTGAATAATCGCTAACACGGATTTCCATAGCTTGTCGATTCTGACCAATGGCATTTTTTGGAGTTTTCATAACTGATATACACGGTGTTTCGAAAAAAGCTGCGCATTTACCTGATTAACAATATGCCGTTGAGGAAGTTCTGAAACTACGAGTATATCCGGAGATATCCGAAAAAAACAGAAATTTCGGACAATTGTTTTAATTTTTTTCTGGCTTTGATTTTCGAAGGATTCGAAAATTAATTTCACTTACACATTGCCACTTTTTTCTGCTACATAATGGTGTTTTCAGATTTTCTATCCGACGTTTCGTCTTCCGGCCACCATCATCAACTTTTTTTTTTGTTATGAGCGCTACATTGGATTTTTCCTGTTTTGAATAGAACCAGACTCTACCTTTCCAATGATGTATCATAATTTATCATTTTTTGAAAAATTGGAGATATTGAAAAAAAATTATTCATATAATAGGCTTTGACTTTAATGTTTCTAAATTTGACTTTCAATTTTTTACACTCAATGACATTTTGTAAATGTACAAGTCATTGAATTTTTGGAGAAAAATGGCTCTTACGAATGAAGAAAAAAGAGATATGATACAATACGATAGGAAAAGTGTCAGGACATCGGAAATGTATTCAAACTTGTATCCCGAAAGACAACAACCGCATCGAACTATGTTCAAGTTATCGGATTAAATTCTCACCGAGTTTTGTTTGTTCGAAAAGCCAATGAAAAAATATGAAGGCAGAATCAACAATCAAAATTTTATAAATGAGGGGCGTATGAGGTTAATTAGACATTGTGTCCTTTTCAATGAAAATAGAACTTCGAACAAATAATAATAATTAACTAAAACGTAAAGACAAAAGTAAATCACAGCAAATGTTCATAATGCTGGCCCTGTTTATGATAGCACAAGTGTGCCCTCTTTCAAATATTTTTCACTGTACGATTGATTTCCCTCCACTTGAATCTTCCGAACTCTCTAGCTGTGTTGAAGGTCCTTAATATTTTGATATTCTCTTTGACCATGAACTCTATTTTTCAGTGTACCCCATAAGATTGTGGAATTGCAATTTATTTGCGAATACTTCGAAAAATAAAGCCAGAAAAAAATAAGAACCATTTTCCGAAATTTCTGTTTTCAGAACTTTATCAATGGCATATTGTTAGTCAGGTAAATACGCAACTTTGCCCCAATTCAACCATCTTCGTATCTCTCATAGGTGAGCATCGAACGAAACACCCTGTGTTTCATAATATATATATATATATATATATATATATATATATATATATATATATATAATATATATATATATATATATATATATATATATATATATATATATATATATATATAATATATATATATATATATATATATATATATATATATATATATATATAATAATAATAATAATACAATACGATACAATACATAAATCACATGATACAATAAAACCTTATTAAGGGTCATTGATCAACGATCTTATGTATAAAGAAAATGAAAAAATATACGGCAGCACACACAAGAAACATAATTGAATGTGAAACGATAAACATTATAAATAAAATCATAACCCGAGTGCAAATGAACCACTACCATATATAAATAAAATCATTGAATCGAAGTTTTATTACAAAGCAAGTAAGATGACAGCACACTACAAGTGCCATATTGAAAGTAAAATAATTCACAATAATGGATCATCCAAATATTCTTGATAGGAATAGTAACTTTTCTCAGTCAGCAAATATTTAATTTTTTTTAAAAATATTCTGTCGCATTCATAATTTTAAATTGCCGTTGGCAGTTTGTTGTAGAAACTCAATGCCCTGTAGAGAGGAGAATTTTGGAATTTCGTGGTTTTGTGTTTTGTTATTTTCAGGTGACCACCATGTCGTGTGTTATAAGCATGCGAAGAAGCATTGATATCGAAGGATTCCAAGTTGCATCTAATGTATTTCAAACATTCCAAAATATAGATGGATGGAGCAGTTAACAATTTCTCTCTATCTAATAAAAATCGGTTTGCAACCATCACGATAGTCCATATCAAATATCAATCTCACGATACGTTTCTGCCCTATAAACACTCTACCAAAATCTTTACCACATCCCCATGACATTATGTTGAAAGAAATGTGTGAGTATACCATTGCATAATAAATGTTCAATAAACTCTGCTTGGCTACACATGTTTTCATCTGCTTTATTGCCTAGGATTCTGAATTTAGTTTCTTGCATACGTGATTGATATGTAAATCCCAGTCTAACCTCTCATCTAGAAATGTTTCCAAGAATTTTACATCTTGCGACATAACTATTTCATCAATAGTTTTTATTTCACCTGGGATATTATCCTTCCTATTAAAGAATTTCATTGAAGCTGACTTTGTTTTATTTAAAATGAGTTGATTTCTATAGCACCATGAAGTGAACGAATCAATGATTCTGCCGACATTTATTAATAATACATCTGAATCAGGACTAGCAACTGTAATTGTTGTGTCATCAGCAAACATGGTGATATGACAGTCAGTTACGTGTTCAGGCAAGTCGTTGACAAATAGCACGAATAGTAGGGGTCCTAATACCGACCCTTGCGGTACTCCTAATTTAACATCACGCTCACTTGAAATAAACTCGTTATTTCTCACAGTCATACTACGTCCATACATATATCATTTCAACCATGTCAATAAATTATTTGGAAAAGCGAGCATTTTCAACTTATCATTTAGAAATTCGGATGACACCGTGTCAAATGCCTTTGACAAATCAAAAAACAGGCTGATTACCCAATTGTTAGAATCTATCTCAGAGTAAACAAAATTGAGAAATTGGACTGATGCCGTTTTTGAACTCAGTGGGAAAATATCCTTGGATAAAGGACTGGTTCATCAGGTAAGTAAGGGGATATATCATCAAATCTATTATATTCTTGATAGTAATTACAGAAAGTTCATCAATCCCAGATGATTTTTTATTTTTTATCATATTTAGTGAGTCAATTATTTCTAATTCTGTAATAGGTCCATTCTGAAATGGGTGAATGAGATCAACATACAAGCTAGTGGTACAGGGCAAAATTAGGTTTTGACCGAAGTGACCAGCCAACGTTGATTCAGCAGCCCTAGAAAAGTGATCTGCGAATAATTCCGCTACCTCACATGGATCTTCAACAATATTGAAGTTGTGCTTCAGAGTGATTGCCTCCCCGACAAAAGACGACTTCTTTTTTCCTAACTCAGAGTGGATTATGTTCCACGTCTCTTTCGTTTTATTTTGAGCGTTTTTCATTTTATTGGAGTAGTATTCGGTCTCTGCTTTACTGATTACAGACTTGTGTTCCTTTAGCCTATTTTTATATATTACTCTATGTTGTGGATTGACTTCCCCAGAAGTTGACATGAACTTGAAAAAGTCTCTAAGATAATTGCCCTCCTGGATGATTTCTTCTGAAACCCAACCATTTTTGGGCTTTTTATAAATAACAGATTTCATTGGGCAGGATACGTCAAAACACCAATAAAGCCACTCTAG